>CAUZXS010004511.1:27500-57500 GCA_963585895.1 Sepioteuthis lessoniana
TATGATGTATTGTCGATACTGAGCACTCTTCATTCATAATTATATCAAGTAACATTATTAATATGTGTGTGTAAGCATATATATATATATATATATATATATATATATATATATATATATATATATATATATATATATATATATTATAACAGTGTTGCTTGTCAGTAAATCACTTTGTGGGTATGTGTCGAACCAAGTGCAATATAATATGGAGAGTGCTCAATATCTAGGATGGAGCTATTATAAAGTAATAATTAATAAATATATATATGAATATAAATATATATTAGATAAATATATATATATATATATATATATATATATATATATATATATGATATATATATTTAATTCAGTCTATATGCCAAAGCCATTCTCATAGAAGGACAGCAATTGTACTATTTAACCCATAGCTGGAGGGGACAAGGAGGTTCATGCCTATCACAAGTTTGTGAGTCCGAAAGTAAACACAACAGTTGTTGGAACTCGAACTTGCTTACTACGATGTCATAGTCCAAAACGTTACTTACTACGCCACGGAAATTTGTGAATGTATTTTTCATATTTACCCAACCGCTCCGCTCGGGCAGGATATGACACAAGGTCAATTCTTTTAAGCGGAGTTTAAGCGGAGTTTGAATTCAGAGTTTTCCTTCTCCTAGGCTAGTTGCCTAACCAAGGCTGAAGAACCTAGTCTGCCCGACTATTTTCCCAGAAGTATCTTCGCAGTTTACCTTGCTTGTGCAGTCAGTCAGCTGTAGTGTGTGGTTCGTAAATTAAAGAAAAAAGGTCTGTAACAATTTTATCCATAGTTACCAACGCCTCCGCTCGAGCAGGATATGACACAAGGTCAATTTTTAAGCAGAGTTTAACAGATTTGAATTCAGAGTTTTCCTTCTCCTAGAATAGTTGCCTCACCAAGACAGAAGAACCCAGTCTGTCCTACTATTTATCCATAGCTGGAGGGAGAATAATTGGATTCATACCTTTCCCAAGGGTATTAGTGATATGTGAAATGCAATCAGCCTCGTCCAGGATTTGAACTCGTTTCGCTGTGTCCATTTCTTACGACGATGATCCTTACACCACAGGCACCTCCTTGTGAATGTATTTTTAAATTGTGGGTGAATGATTTGATTTAATATTTATGTGAATTAATGGGGGGGGTTCTATCTGGTAGCCATGTGACATTATTTAAATCGAATTCAACATTAAGAAAATGATGTGTATATTAAAAGAAAAAGTCGCTTTTAAACGGAAGCCAAATTTCTTGAACATTTTTATTTACTACTTTCTGGCACAATCAACCTTTTAACATATCAACCAAGTATCAAGCCAAAGACCGATACACTCTCTGTTGAATTCGTAAGCCATTTTCCAACAAAAACTATTATACTAACAATGTACGAGGGTGAGTCAAAAAATAATGCTTTTTATAGACACATCTCTACTCATCAACATAGTCATCGTTGACTCTCACTATGAGAGTATGTATCTCAGCCTCGTAAAATTCTGTTGACTGGTCTTTGAGCAACTTCATCTCTGCAGCAGAAGTGATGTATGATGACAACAAAGATAAAGATATTTGTTCAAGTAGTTTTTATAACTTTAGATGATTTCTAAAAAAACAAAAACTGTTTTAAAAATATCCGTTTAAACTTGATAATTTCACTTATGAACAAGGTCTGGGCTAGATTGTATGAAAGGCCGAGAGTTGCCCATGCTGCAGGTTTCCCATCATCCTGAAACAGATTTTGACCAAGAGGCTACACAAGGTTAGTTAGACTGAGACTGTTGCCGAAAGTGGAACTGAACATCGTACTTTATCGGGATCATGTTTCAACTGTTCAACTAGAGTGAAATTGCAACACTGCTAAGAGGTTTGATTTCATAGTTTTTCCTTCTCGTAGACTAGTTACTCGAATAAAACAAGAGGGAACATTATCTGCATCACCATCCGAACCCAACGCCCAACTATTATTTACTTCACCATCCTACCTCCCCCCCACACACACACAACAACAATCTGCCTCACCATCCCAAAAACGATCGGCAGATTTTCTTTTTCTATCCATTATTTCCTTCCTTTGCCCAGTCGGTTGGGGCTGTGGAATACACCGACTGCTTCTCTGCAGAGGGGTAAGACTCACCACCACCAACGAGTGTCCTGATATGACACTAAACAATCTGATGGGGAGGTTCCAGCAATGCTGGAGCTTTGGGGAATGCGGAGTATCCCTTTATCGCCATCGCTCCCCGGTCCACTCTGGCCCGGAGTGGTAGCACCTGATAAGGGTCCTATCTATGGGTTAAATAGAACTAAACAGTGGTTGGCATTTACTGATTTTATGCATTTAAACTGCGTATTTATGCTGAATTGTTTAAAATAGAACTGTTTTTGACATTGAAACTGTACTTACACTAAACTGAATTGTTGTATATAACTGCTTGAATAGTTTGAAATTGAAATTTTTGACAATTAAACTGTGTACGCATGCTAAACTGAAATGTTTGAAATAGAACTGATTATTTACATAAAATGGATTAGGCGTTAAGTAACCAACAAGGGTTGATATGCCATAAAATCCAACAAACAGTTCATGAGACACCAAGTGAGACTCTAACAGCTCAGTCCAGAATTCGAACTCGATTCAATGAATCCAGTTTTTAAGCTCATAATCGTTACGCTACACACGCTTCCAGTCAACGAAAACGGCTATATTTACTCCAGTTACGTGGTGTATTCAATAAGTTTCCAGACTTTTTTTTACAGGCATTTAAAATTGTCGCAGACTCTTGAAAATTCAGTATGTGATTGCTATACATCTTATGAGATGACTGACCATTTTTTTTATGATTTCAGATTCAAATGAACAGCTACAGCAGCAATCGGAATACACCCTACTAAAGCCTGATTGTCACAGCTGGTGAATTTCAAAAATGCAATCGGGACGTGAGGACACTTTAGAAGAATGATATGCAATAAAATTGAGTTTTAAACTTGGAAACAATGCCACAGAAACGTATGGAATTCTATAGACTGCTTTTCGGAGGTGCCCGTGGTGTAATTGTTATCGTCGTAGGAAATGAACACGGCGACACGAGTTCAAATCCTGGACGAGACTGACTGCATTTCACATAGCACTAATACCCTTGGGAAAGGTATGAATCCAATTATTCTCCCTCCAGTTATGGGTAAATAGCAGGACAGACTAGGTTCTTCAGCCTTGGTGAGGCAACTAGTCTAGGAGAATCTGGACACCAGGACACTTTAGAAGAATGATATGCAATAAAATTCTGTTTTAAACTTGGAAAAAATGCCACAGAAACGTATGGAATGCTTCAGACTGCTTTTCGACCATCTTGCATGAATCGAGGATGAGTTTTTGAGTGGCATAAGAGATTCAAGGAAGGCAGAGCCTGTGAGGAATGATGAGAGGTGTGGGAGGAGTAAGGAAGTCATTACACCAACGAAAAAAGTCTGATTATTCTTATTTAATGATCCTCGTAAAACCTGACCTTGTGTCACATACTACCCGTGGTGAAGGTGGCGTTGGAAAATACCAAAACATGAGTTTTAAACTAAAACAAATTGCCTCGTTCCCCTGGTTTTGCAAACCCTCGGTTGTATGTTAACCAGCTTCGCTGGTAGGAAGGTTGAATTTAAAGTTTTTCTTTTCCTTGGAGCTGTTACCATTACAAGGTTAAAAGTGAATTTTTAAGCAGAATTCAACTCGTTTGAATTCCAAATTTTCTTTCTCCTAGATAGGTTATCATCCTTCTCTACTCTTTATCCATAGCCGGAAATAGAAAAGATGGATCAATGCTTTTAACAAAGTGATGGTTGGGCTCGAGTACTGCTAAAGCTTTTGGGAAATGTGGAGTACCCCTTCATTGCCATCACTCCCAGGTCCACTCTGATTCAGAGACAAATAGAATAGTTTGATATTTAATCTGAGTACAAACCAATAAGTTATACTAAACTAAATTGCTTGAAATAGAACTGTTTGATAATTTCAGTGGATGTGATTAAACGACTGATGTTTAATCGAATTGTTAGTGATACATAGAAGTACTCGGAACAATGTAACTGTTGACTGAGGCTCAATGTATAGTTTGAAATAGAACTGTTTGGTCATTTAACTGTAAGTAAACAAATGACGGATGCTTAGTTGAATTGGCCAAATGGCTGGGCCGTCTGGCATTCGTGCCGGATGGGTGATCGAAATCAACTAAGTGAAATGCTAACAACCTTGGCTTGAACTCGAACTCGTATCCTCTCAATAAAAAACGGGGGATATTAGTTTTAATAAAGTACAAACAGGAATTCTTTTTACTTTAAATTAACAAATTAATCTCTTTTTTTGGGCGAGTCGTGTCCCTCAACGAAACGTTCGGTATGTAAATCAATACCGCCCAATTTATCCTACCGACCTAAATAATGACTGGTAAGATGAAGGGGGTTTCCTGTGCCACTCTCGCTATTTATAAAGCCTGTTTGTTGTCCTTTAGAATACGTGGGGGGATGTGGTCACCGGCCGGAACAAACTGCTCGAGAAGAAAGCTTGGTTTGGTTTTAATCTGGAGGCGTCACGTCTTCGACCCTATCCAAATATTGGATTTTTGCCCGGCTAGCTGACAATCGGTGTAGCGAGTTGCTGCCGACCGGGGAAGCTTAAGTTACCGTTGACAAAAGGTGGGCATCAGTGATATTTCAAATTTTCCTTCGTCCCCGTGAGAGATTGGCATTGACTGGGGGAGAAGATCAACAAACACTACAAGCCCTCATCTCTCTCTCTCTCTCTCTCTCTCTCTCTCTCTCTCTCTATCTATCTATCTATCTATCTATCTATCTACACGCACACACATCTGTAGTGCTTTTCACAAGTATTTGAACAAACAGATAATTTCCTTCTAATCTCTTCGTGTTGGGAGTTAAAAGCGAGAACATTAGCACATTTTATTGCAGACATCCTGGGAAAGGAGTAGCGCCCTCCCCGACGCCTAGGTGTAGTAGTTATTGAAAAGGGAGCCTTCCGGTCACCCTCGACTACGGTCGCCAACTTTACTTACTTTTATTGCAGACAACATAAGGCATGAAGCATTGTACTTTCTTAAGCTTGCCTTAGTTGTGGCAAGTAAGGGGCACCAAGTGAGAACCGAACTCAAAAGCAATGACATGAAGCGTTTAACCAGGTTTTTGCTGTTCTGAAGGATGAATTTCTGGATATTTTTAATCAAATTGAAAAATGAAAAAAAATAGTATTTTTTGTTTTGCTCAAACCTAAGCCCTTCAACATATCTACAGACCAACGTTAAAGAAACTGTTTATTTTTCGTTGCAGATTTAAATTTTGGACGAAAATTCCGTCCATGTCAATGCAGTTATTCCAGTGGTCGATATTAATTGTATAGACAAAAATTACGCAGCCAAAATTTCAGATGATAATTCAGCTAATATCAATTGATTTGAGCGTCAACGTTGCCATAAAACATATCTATACGTGCTAATGGGATTGTATCCAACAGGACACACATACACACAAATACATACTCATGTGTATATATACATGCACATATATATATATATATATATATATATATATATATATATATATATATATATATATGTATATACACATGTGTAGGTGTATGTATATGTGTATGTGAACACTCGTGTGCAAGTGCTTGTGTGTATATGCACATACATTTCTTTATCTATATTAAGGGATATATATATATATGTGTGTGTGTGTGTGTGTGTGTATACGTGGTGCCTTCAGTAAGTTTCCAGATTTTTGGTACAGGCATTTAAGATTGTTGTAGACTCTTGAAAATTCACTGTTATTGCTATACATCTTATGAGATGACTGACCAATTTTTATGATTCCAGCTTCAAATGAACTGCTACAGCAGGAATTCGAATACACCCTACAAAATGCCTGATTGTCACAGCTGATGAATTTCAAAAATGCAATCTGGACGTGAGGACACTTTAGAAGAATGATATGCAATAAAATTCTGTTTTAAACTTGGAAAAAGTGCCACAGAAACGTATGGAATGCGTCTCACTACTTTTGGACCATCTTGCATGAATCGAGCATGAGGTTTTGAGTGGCCTAAGAGATTCAAGGAAGCCAGGGAATCTGTGAGGGAAGATGAGAGGTGTGGGAGGAGTAAAGAAGTCAGAACACCAGAGTTGATTGGCCAAAGGGTGAGGGTTAGGGTTACTATGTTGAGGTTTTAAGTGGGTTCAGGAAAAGATTTTGTCGTAAGAGGCCAGCAATCTTCAAATTGGGTCAGTGGCATTTCCACCAGGACAATACACCAGGCTACAACTTCATCCTTGTCACAGACTATTTGACCAAGATGGGCATCAACACAGTTCCTCAGCCTCCCTATAGTCCAGACCTTGCTCCCTGTGACTTTTGGTTATTCCCTAAGCTCAGAGGCTGTCGTTATGAGACAAATGAGGAGATGAAAGAGGCTGTGACGAAGGTCATTGACACCCACACAAGAGGAAGTCCATGGGGCCTTGTCGAAGTTGTCTGAACGGTACAACAAGAGCATTGCATCCGGAGGAGATTACTTGGAAAGCGACTACAGTTTCATGTGTGTACTATCAATAAAAGTGCCCATACGAAAAATGTCTGGAAACTTATTTAATGACCCTCATATATATATATATATAAGTAAGGTGTGAGGTTTAATCAGACAAATGCGTTGTATAAAGAAAACGGAAAGAAAAATACATATAATGAGAAAAGATTTATGAACCAATTAGTTCCACCTTAATTAGTTTTACTCTGAAGATGACAAAACACTTTCTACCTGAAATTTTCGTAATTTCATATCTTAAACAATCCTGTCGAAACACGTCGGTGGAAGTAATTAATAGATAAATCTTTTCTCATCCATTCATATGTATTTTTCTTTTCCGTTTTCACTTTCTTCCCTCCTTCTTCACTTAGTCGGCTGAAGCTGTAAAATTCAGAGAGGTGAGACCCCCTCCCCTCCAACCAACGAGTGTCTTGGATATGACATTAAATAATCAGAGGGTAAGACTCCAGTAATGCTGGAACTTTGGGGAATGCGGAGTACCCTTTCATTGCCAATGCTCCCTGGTCCACTCTGCCCTGGAGTCGTAGCAACGGATAGAGTTCTATCTATGGGTCAAATAGAACTGATGGACCTTTAAACAGAGAGCAAACAAATGACTTATGATAAACTGAGTTGTTTAAAATCGAACTGTTTGATCATTTACCTATGAAAACAAATGACCCAAGTTTAAATGAATTGTTAGTGATACATAGCAATACTTATAATTTTAACTTTGTTGACTTATGTTTACAGATCATATATATTCAATATATATGTAAAAATTAGGATTTGGCATTAAATAACCTACAATGGTTGATATGCCATAAAACCCGACCAAACCAAATCATATATATTTAATATATATGTATAAAGAGGGTTTGACATTAAATAACCTACAATGGTTGAGATGCCATAAAACCCAACCAAACCAAATCATATATATCTAATATATATGTATAAAGAGGATTTGGCATTAAATAACCTACAATGGTTGATATGCCATAAAACCCAACTAAACCAAATCATATATATTTGATATATATTTATAAAAAGGATTTGACATTAAATAACGTAGAATGGTTGATATGCCATAAAACCAAGCCAAACAAATCCATCCTTTTTTCTCTTTTTTTCTTTTCTTTTACTAATAAAGTATATAACCGAAAAATTATCATTACACATATGTACACAAAAAAAATCGTCTATGATAGTCATAGCCAATTTCAACCCCGAAATCTTTTTGTTCTCAGAACGGAACTGTCGACAAAAAGACATGGAAGCCGTCAAATCGTGACCGGAACATATAACCTCTCCCTTGGATCTCATGGTTTTTAATTCGTTTTGTTCATTTTGGAAAAGAAATTTATGCAAAGATCATTTAATTAAATAAGTAAAAGCGATCAGATTTTGTTTGATTCGATCGTTTAATATTAGAAGACAATCCCAACAACAATAAATGCGACGACATGTATATATGTCTGTCTGTCTGTATGTCTGTATGTATACCTGGGGCCTTCAAATATCTCTACAGACTAACAATGAAAACCGTTTATTTTTCGTTGCAGATATAAATTTTTGACGAAAATTCTGTCCATGTCAATGCAGTTATTCCAGTGGTTGATATTAATTGTACAGACAAAAATTAGCCTGCCAAAATTTCAGATAAAAATTCATCTAATATCAATTGATTTGTGCGTCACTGTTGCCACAAAACATATCTATACGTGCTAAGATTGTATCCAACAGGACCCACCTACATACAAATACGTTCTCACGTGTATATATACACACGCTCACATATATGTATATACGCATGTGTACGTGTGTGTATATACACATACATTTCTTTATCTGGATTAAGGCATGTATATATATATATATATATATATATATATATATATATATATATATATTTGTATAAAAAGATACATGCGTACACATATATATATAAATGCATGTATATATACTCGTGTACACATATACACATACATATATGTGTATACGTTTACGTATTTGAGTGCTTATGTATGCACGTTTGTATGTATGTGTATGTGTGTATAAAATATCCATCTATCCATACATATATACATACTCATGTGAACACATTCACACATATTTGTGTGTGCTTATACGCTGTGTATGTGTGTACTTATATTTGTGCTTTTGTATGTAGGTACCTATGCGTGTGTATCATTGTGTGTTTGCGCGTATGGTTGTATGTGTGTCTACTCCGATATTCTTGTTTATGTGTATATATGTGTGTATAGATGTATGTGCCTGTCTGCTTCAGTGTGTATGTGTTTAAACAGAATTAGCCAGGTCAATAAAGTCTAAAATTATTTTCGTTCATGGTCATTATTCTTCATTCTTATTGATTGTGGCTCTGCCCCGTGGGGAGGTCAAGGGGTCCCAAATCTCACCAGGAACCAAACTTTCCAGTTCTGATAGTGGTGGTGGTGGTGGTGCAGCAGCTGCTGCTGCTGCTACTGGTGAGGAAGAGAGGAAGACTTGGCAAACCGCTTTCCATTTCATTGTGTTACTCTTTTACCGAAAACGATTGAGCTTATTGAAGTTTTTATTTTTGCTTTTAATTAACCTCCTCATCTCTTTCCATTTTTTCTTCTTCTTCCTTTCCGTCTGTCTGTGTGTCTCTCTACTAATATGCCTCTGTTTAGTGCACTGGCAGCGAAGGAGATTATGTTTAAAAATGTATATTGGTTGGAAAAATAAACGCATTTTGTATTAGTAAGTAAAGTTGGTGACCTTAGTCGAGGGTAACCCGTAGGCTCCCTTTTCAATAGCTACTACATCAAGGTGTAAGGAAGGGCGCTACTCCATTCCCTTGGTTGCTCCACTTTACCAATAATCCTTACCTTATAGTTCTGAGTGTTAAGCAAGGCGGCATCTAGTACCATTTTTTGAGTCTTTGGTATGACTCGACCAGAGATTGAACCTCCTGTCTCCCGGACCATTGGCCAACACTCTACTCATTAGGCCAATTCTCACGGTAGAGGAGAAAATGATAATGTCAATAAGGGTATAGGGGAGGGCACTACTTCTTCCCTGGATTGCTCCACTTATCCTTGATCCGTACCTTATCATACTGAGTCTTAAGTAAGGAAGCCTCAAGTCACATTTTTTGAGTCTTTGGTATGACTCGACCGGGGATTGAACCCGAGTCTCGCGGACCATTAGTGAGCTCTCTAACCATTATGCCAATGGGCCGGTATATATCGACAAATCCGACAGAATCAAATTGCACAAAAATGGAAAAACACGGGGTCTTCAGATTATGATTTTATTAATTAAATCATTTGCCAACGTTAAACGTTTCGGTTTTAAACTTTCCTCTGGGCGTGTAAGTGATTGAATGAAATGAAAGAAAGATGGAATTTTTAAAAAATTTTAAAACATTCCCGTTTGTTGCATTCTATTTCAAAAATTGTAATTAGCGTTCTAAATTTTTTTTTAAATCCATGTCACACGTACATATGATTTTAAATCTCTTCGTTTGTTTGTGGTCAAATTGTTGGGAAAAGAGTCGTTTTATCAAAATCTTTTCAATAATAAGATACCCCAAGTTTTTCCTGGCAATGCAAATGAAATTGATTTTGAGTTTATACGGTGACCGGAAGCAGAGTTTTATGGGGTTTTTTTGGGATATTCCAACTTGGAAGACTTTCAAATTTTGTACATAACACTAGTTATCTCCCTTTTCTTTCACTCTTTCAAAATCAAATCAAAACCAAAGCAAGTAAGTAGTACATCAATGTTACTTTGCTAAAAGGATGACAAATCAGGCAAAAGAGGGGGAAAAAAAAGAAATAATGTTCTTTGTTTCTTTTTCTTTTCCTTTCCTTTTTTTTTTATTCGTTTATATCATTTTCAAAAAAAAAAAAGGAAAAGGAAAAAGAAATGACAATAAAACAATGACGATTATTAATATTCTCAATGCCTTTCGTTAGAGTCCAGATGGGGCAACCTTACTGTAGTACCGACACAGCCGAAGTTTTGAAAAAAATTCCCGTTTTACTTTATCAGAAAGATAAGATTTCCATATGTTGATAACATTCCTCTGCAGATGTTGACCTCACTTTCAGTAAATGAGATACTGTTACCGAGGTGTGTTAAATGATTATGTCTAATTTCTATTCTTTTGTGGTTTATTTACAGTTTTACGGTACTTGTTCTTATTCTAAGGCATTTTATGGAATTATATCCGGTTTACATAAAAAAAACCGGATTACGTCACGGCTTTTCGGACCGATTAGTGACGTAAGGTGGGATAAGACGGTCAATATAAGATGATCAGTTCATATGGGCACTAGAAATTAGGTAAGCTAATATATGTTCATCAGAAGGGCCTTTGATACATGCCTGTCTTAAATGTAACATAAAAACTTCAATTTCATCTGCTTTCGAACATAAATTAAAAATCCACAATTTTTAGATAAAAAAAAAGCTATTGGTGAGATCATTGTTTGTGAGTTCACATCTCACTGGGTGTCGAACTAACTTAAATTTAGTAATTAATTAGAATATTATTGATAGATACGATGGGGAGAGTGAGAAATTGGTAGGAGATAGATAGATAGATAGATAGATAGATAGATAGATAGATAGATAGATAGATAGATATGAATAGTCTGAAATCGATCGATATACATATATAGAGAGAAACCAACAGACAGAAAGGGGGTAGGAAGAGAGAGCTCTGAACAAAAGGGAAAATATAAAGAATTTAGAAATAAACATATCTATATAATTTATATTAAGTATAGTTTGACACAAGGACTGATTTATGGGTGCATAATGAAAAGAACTAAAGAAAAGAAATAAAACATCCAAAAGAAGTGAAAAAAAAAAAAAAAAAAAAAAAAACCAAGTTTGGGATGATTAGGTACTTTTTTGTCTGACCAAAACATTTTTTTTTTATCTATTGTGAACTTTGCAAATTTCCTGATGAGGCACCGCCCGACCGATCTCTCTTCTCTGTCTGCTCGTCTCTATCGGTCTGTCCGAGACTGACCTTTCCTTCTCCGGGTGGGGTTTGTAAACACAATGATATAAGTCTAGTGCGCCAACAAACAGACGACCGATCATACAAACACACACACACACACACTAACACACACACTAACACACACATATATACACTGGCATTTTACACGCTCACACACACACACAGATGAAAACTTTCACAAATACAAACAAATAAACACCCCACCCCATATACTTATACACACAACCTGAGGAAGAACACCAAGTTGACATATGCAAATATACAAATTTTCTCTAACAAAAACAATTACTCATATACACGTATATAATAACGCTCACACCAAAAAAAGAATAATAAAATAAGATAAAAACTCACATATACAGACCCATATTTACGTACCAACAAGCATACTCGCTCAGATACACATAGACCCACACCCTAACATACATCATCATCATCATCATGTCGTGTCGTCAACACGGATATCCCTGACCCTCTCTCGCCACTTCTCCCTATCACTCATCGCCTCCGGCAGGTCTTCAGGGTTACATCCTGTGTCCTCACATAGTTGCTGTATGTAAGTTCGAGCTGGTCGTCCTGCTTTTGCACGGCCATATGTGGGGGTCCATAGGAGTACATTACTTATGAGCTCGTCCTTGCTTCTCCAGCAGTGTCCCGCATGTCTGGTTTGTCTAACTTGTATAGTTTTCGTGATGGGGGACAAGTGTCCGTATAGTTGGTGCTTTGTGGGGTGTTGTCGCCAGGACTTGTTCAATACTGCTCTCAACATTCTTGTGTAGTTTCCGTCTAGTTTCTTCTCCAGCCGTTTAGTTAGCGTCCATGTAGTGCATCCATATAGTAGTATCGACACGACCGCTGCCTGGAAGAAACTGCGTTTCATTATACATACCCGATAAGACAGACAAACCCACACTCACACATACCTACTAACTTACTTACATAAACAAACCGTCCCACATACACATACACACGTATCTATACATTTATAGTAAAGTAAGTAGAGTTGTCTCCCTTTAGTCGAGGGCGACCAGAAGGCTCCCTTTTCAATAGCTACTACACCGAGGTGAAGGGGGCGCTACTTCTTTCCCTGGATTGCTCCACTTTACCCTTGATTCGTACCTGAGTGTTAAGCAAGGAAGTATCAAGTACCATTTTTAAAGTCTTTGGTATGACTCGACCTGGAATTGAACCCAGGTCTCCCGGACCATTGGCGAACACTCTACCCACTAGGCCAATTTTAAACAAATACACACCATAATTATTTACCAATTTTAGTTTGGTACAAGGTCAGAAATATGAAACACTCAGTGCGAGTCGAACTCAGTAATAACTTTTCGCTTGCCCAGATCATTAACCATTACACTGTGTGAGGCGCACACAGAAATATAAAATTGTAGGCGATTACTGTACATGGCAAATATTGTACTCAGGAATCAGTTCCTGTGTCGAGACATGGAAATTTCAGTGTATTATTGAGATTAGAGTGACAAATATAATAAAAAGAATAAAAGATTACAGTTTCAGGGAGAGATTGGAGAAATTAGAATTAACATCTTTACTAAAAACTGGCCCATTGGCTTAGTGGGTACACTGTTCGCCAATGGCCCGGGAGAACTGGGTTCAATCCCAGGTGACGTCATACCAAAGACTTTAAAAATGGTACTTGATACCTCCTTGCTTAACACTCAGCAATATAAGGTACGAATCAAGGATAAAGTGGAGCAATCCAGGGAAATGAGTAGCGCCCTCCCCTACACCTCGGTGTAGTAGCTACTGAAAAGGGAGCCTTCTGGTCGGCCTCCACTAAAGGGAGACAACTTTACAACTTTTTTACTTTACTAGAAAAAAGAATGAGAAGTAATCTAATTGAAACTTTCAAAATAATCAATGGAATTAACCAACTGGACTTTTTTGCTAATAGACTAATGATATATATATATGTGTGTGTGTGTGTGTGTGTGTATTGAATAACTTGTGCAATCAGATCTACGGCAGCAATAATTTAGATGACTCCCTCACACACACATACACACACAACGAGTGGCCCAGTCAGCTGGGGCAGTAAAATACACCGATTATATCTCTGCAGAGGATTAAGACTTCCTCAACGAGTCTTGATGGTTGAGGCTCCAGTAATACGGCAGCTTTGGGGAATATTGAGTACCCCTTCATTGCCATCGCTCCCAGGTCCACTTTGACCCGGAGTGGTAGCACCTGATAAGGGTCCTATCTATGGGTCATATAGAACTGTTTGACACTTAAACTAAATACACACAAATGACTTATGCTGAACTGAATTGCCTAATTTGACTAATGCGAAACTAAATTGCTTGAAATAGAACTGTTTAATCATTTAACTGTATGCAAGCAAATGATGTTTAATTGAATAGTTAGTGTTGAATGGCAATACTTGAAAACATTTAACTGTGTGCAAATAAATAATTAAAAGAGCATAGGATTATACGTATTAGATAGAAATAAGTGAAACCGTTTAACTGTGTGAAAAAATATGAGCTCAGGCTCGTTTAAAAATGTTATCAACAAAATCTATTTTGAAATAATATATTTAATATAATATGTATAGAAAGGATTTGACATTAAATAACCAACAATAGTTGATATGCCAGTTCTTGAAATAGAACTGTTTCAAAGGACTTTCCGAAGTATCCTAGACGATTTTAGTAGAACTGTAGTCTGGATGATTTCAATTCTTCCTTAAACCACAAGTTCATCAAATCTCTTTTCCAGGTTTTTTATAACTGTTTCAAGGGTCTCTCACTACGATTGATATCGATTTCATGTTCCACAGTTTTTCAGCTCTCTGGCAAGATCTAAGTATTTTTACAACTTTTCTTTTTACATTCTTTCAATTTCACATTGTGGTCGGCTAATACGGCAAAATTCACGAGATAACAGATTCCTTTTTTCTTCTGGTTAATTAAAACTAAGTCTAATCTCTTAACCCGATTTAGATAATCGTTTCTTCCTTAAAGTCTCAAATAATTCTCTGTATTTCATTTTCAAGGACAGATTCTCGTTTGTATGTATACCATATGGCGAAATTTTAATTTTTTGCACAATTCCCAGTTAAACACCTTTCCCACCCAGTCGTGCTTAGTATTGTATTCCTTTTGTGCCAGTTAGTGGCATTCGCTTATTATGTGCTTATTTCATTTCAATCATCACATAATCTACATTTGCTATTTTGTTGCGTATTTGTTATGGTCCTGGAATGGGTCACAAAGAGAACAGAACCCCACGATTATAGTATAGGTATATATTTACAAGAACAAAGGATGGTTACAAGAACATAGGACGGTAAGCTAGTTCGCATAACCGTGCGAGGGCGGGGTTAGCTTCCGTTTATTTCCTTGTGTTACAAGGAAGGCACAAGGCCATGGAATTTTGTGGAGGAGGGAAAGGGAACGGTCATGCTGTTCCTAAGGATACTATGGGGACCTAGCAAGCCACATTCGCTGACCCATTAAACAGTACGATATATAATCATTCATCCATCACCATGCACGCTGCAACCACCAAAATACCACATTTACGCTATGAAAAAGACCTACTTAAAACCCCAAATGGAATGTGTGATTTTATTTACAATTGATGATTTATTTACAATGAATGTTATATGATGGGAATGGGAGAAAAAAATCCGAAATACAATAAAACGAATAAACGAAACCAAGGAAAAAAGATTTTCCCCGTTTGGTTGCCCTCCCATCCCACCTCCGTCTACGAAATGGAGGCCGACTGTTTTCCGGTGTTCGAAAACACCGAAAACAAGCAGGACCTACCCTAGGTGGGAGAGGGATCCTAGCCTAATGGAGCAAAAAACAATACAGGGTTGAGCGCAGGACGGGGAGTTGAATGACAGATAATATGAAATATATACATGTGAAATTCCAAGATCTTCAGCAAAAGGCGGGCTGGAGTGAGGGTTGAGTTAGAAAAATAATAGGGATGGGAAAGTTCTTGGAAACTAGCAACTAGATGACTGGAACGATGACTCACGACATACTGCTAACAAGGCATCAAGGGGGAAAAAAGCTTTTACCTACTTACTTGGGGTGGGGACCCGAAGGACTCGTACCGTAGACGTCATGGGCAGGCAGAGGAGGGAAGGATGACTCCAACATTGCCCCCTTTCTTACGACCAGGCTCGCTGCATTCACCCACCTTTTGTCGAATGTTATGCAATCCAAGCGTTTTCTATCGCATCTGATTTTGACCCTAAGCTGATACTTAAAGAACAAAACCAGATCACGATGAGAAAAGTTTGCATCGTTACACAATCCCTTCTTTCGCGTCGTCCAAATCACCATTCGAGCTACAGCTAGAATCGCGAGAAACATCGCACGCTTCTCACCCCGAAACGGAGGAAGAATGTTGTCCACGACAAAACCAAAGTCGTGCACCACGAGCTGCTTGGGTTCGATACGAGCCGCCCACTCCCCGACGTGATCCCAGAGAATGCGAACTCACCCGCAGTAGTAGAAGGCGTGCTCAACCGTTTATTCCAAACCGCTGCCGCAGCTGGACGGCGGGGGAGATCCGCTCTCACTGGAATTGGGCGCCAGGATCGAGCTTCTTGAACAACTCCGAGTTCTCGCTCACCTGGCGACTTGCACGGAATACGTTACCCCTTCTCGGCTTGGACTTCAGAGCGGGCCTAGAGGTTAGGGAATCACGTTCATGGTACATTGATTTTATATTTTTATGGAGTTGTTTCTTAAGAGTTTTTGAATGAGTAGAGTGTTCATCAATGGCCGGAGAGACCGGGGTTCAATCCCAGACCGAGTCATACCAAAAACACAAAAAATAGTATTTGATGCCTCCTTGCTTAACATTATAAGGTACAGATCAAGGGTAAGTGGACCAATAGCGGGAAAGGAGTAGCGCTCTCCCCAAAAGCTCGGTGTAGTAGCTATTGAAAAGGGAGCCTTCGGGTTACCCTCCACTCTGGTCAGATAACTTACAACAAATATATCTAGTATTCCTAAAATAGATAATTTGCTGTTATATGGCCCAGTTATGAGTTAAATTATCGAACTAGTGTTCTTCTTCAAGGGTAGCTTTGGCATTAAATAACCTTAGAAGGTTGATATGCCATAAAATAATAAAAAAAAACTAAGCCAGTTATATGGTTTCAAGTATTCTATCTAATACTTATAATTATACGGTTTCAGGTAATCAAGTAATTATTTGTATTTAATAATAGTCATTTGTTTGCTCGCAGCTACATGGTTTCAAGTGAATAATAATAATAATAATCTGACACGACAAAAACTGGACCTGGCTAAGAAAAGGAAACTTTAAGAGAGAAACAGAATCTCTCCTAATGGCAGCACAAAACAACGCTTTAAGAACCAATCACATCAAAGCGAGAATAGATAAGACTCAACAAAATAGAAAATGTAGGTTATGTGGTGATAGAGACGAAACCTTCTATCACACAATAAGCGAATGCAGCAAATTGGCGCAAAAGGAATATAAGACAAGACACGACTGGGTCGGCAAGGTGATCCACTGGGAGATGTGCAAGAAATTTGGATTTGACCATACAAACAAATGGTATATGCACAACCCAGCACCTGTCCTAGAAAATAATACACAAAAACTCCTATGGGACTTTGACATACAAACGGATCACCTAATCTCGGCCAGAAGACCAGATTTTATAATAATAAAAAAAAAGAGAACTTGCAAAATTGTCGACTTTGTTGTTCCGGCTGACCTCAGAATAAAACTGAAAGAATGTGAAAAGAAGGATAAGTACCTCGATCTTGCTAGAGGATTAAAAAAACTATGGAACATGCAGGCGACAATTATACCAATTGTAATTGGTGCGTTTGGAACAGTAACTAAAGGATTTCTAAAGGAACTGGAGGACTTGGAAGTTGGCGGACGAGTAGAGACCAACCAAACTACAGCATTATTGAGAACGGCCAGAATACTGAGAAGAGTCTTGGAGACATGAGGAGACTTGGTGTCACTCAAACTCCAGTGAAAGACTATCAGCTAACGCTGATGTGGAAAACTCTACTGAGTAAATAATAATAATAATAATAATGGAAGTTTCGGTGGCTAATGTGCTGGACGGCAACATCGTAGTAAGCGAGTTCGAACTCCAGTCACGCTATAAGGTTCACTTTCGAACTGTCACTCTTGTGGAAGGTACGAACTCCATTATCTCTTCAGTTCTGGGTTAAATAGTACCACTACTGTCATTTTACAAGAATGGCATTAGATAACCCACGAAGGTTAATATGCCATTTCAAACCTAATAATTTTTAGTAAACAATTATAGCTTCAAGTAACTATTCTTAATACAATTTACAATTATTTAGCATCAAGCGTTCCTTATCTATCTTGTCCTAAAAATTTTTAAACAGATTTATTTGACCCATAGATGGCACACGAACAGGTACCTCAACTCCAAGTCAGAGTGGATCTGGGAGTAATGGTAAGTAAAGTAAAGTTGTCGACCTTTGTCAAGGATGACCCGAAAGCTCCATTTTCAAAAGCTACTACCCCAAGGTGTAGGGGAGGGCACTACTCTATTCCCTAGGATTGCTCCACTTTACCCTTGATCTTTACCCTATAATGCTGAGCATTCAGCAAGGCGGCATCAAGTACCATTTTTTGAGTCTTTGGTATGACTCTACCTGGGATTGAACCCCGGTCTCCCAAACCATTGGTGTACACTCTACTCATTAGTCCAACTCCACACTTCCCAGATCTCCTCACCATCAGATGCAGTTTAGTGTCATACTCAGGACACTCTTTTTGGGGGATGTTTTTAAATTCTTACATCCCCCCCAACAGTAGTTTTGAAGAAAACTAAACAGCCTAAAAGTCCTAATGCCACCCCCAAAAAAACCACACAAAAAAATGACGAAATAACTAGTTTCACCCTCCCCAAGCAGTAGACCTTCCCCAAATGATATTTAAATTCATTAATAACTAAACAGTAAAGCAGAACAGAAGGGATGAAAACTCGCTTGTGCCAGCAGAAAAATAGCTTCATTATTGGTTCGTATGTCTTTAAGTCCTACTAATTTAAAATGCCGAAAATTTTACAAAATTGTATGCTGTTTTATTTTTTGTAAAATGTTGCTTGAACTTTGTGTTTTAAATGTAAAGACACTTTTACCGTAAACCCAAATTAAATATATGACTCCATCCAAATTGTGTCAGAGTACACGGCAGAAAGTTTCGAATCTTTTCTAAAAGTTTAAAATTCTAACAGCCCCCTACCCCTCCCTAAAAGTAGTTTAGAAGAAAACTAAACTGCCTAAGTAAAAGTCCAATGCAACACAAAAAAAACACATTTTAGTGCCAGTATCAGAAGATGGGTGAAAATATACCGAAAACTCTGACTAATATACCTTAGTCCTGGACTTTAGCTAAGTTAAAACTTAAGGGGAATTAAAGCCCCCTTTTCTTGTTCTTTTTTTTTTTTACGTACACATGGGAAGCAGCATGATGGACGTAAAGGTATTTGAATAAACCAATTGACGGCCAAACTCAGTACCTAAACAGGTCCTGGACGTGAGTTTTGCGACTTAACGCTCAGGATCGTCAGTTCGATCGGGGAACTACTGCTGCTCATCTATAAGAGTGGCTTCTATGGATGAGAATTAACAGCCATCGAAAGATAACCATGACCCACACTCAAACCACATACATAAACCGCATCGCTCTTCGCGCGGGTAAAAAAAGGGGCGCGTCCAGCTGAGGTTGGAGCCCTGGACTCAGTGTTCGAAAAATCAGCTACAGAGCTCAAACAAAAACTATTAAAATCAAACAAACAATACAAATAGCGACATTTAACGTAAGAACCTTAAATAGAATAGGAAAACTACCAGAGCTAACTGCATCGGCCGTAGAACATAAGATAGACATAATATGCAAACTAGAACACAGATACACGCACACCGAAGATATCAAATATCACGAAACTGGCAATGGATGGACGCTAGCCACTGTATAGGCATGGAAAAACTCTGTCAATGCCACAATAGGAGGGGTAGGAATGCTTATAGGACCTAGAGCGTTAAAAACATTTAATAGCATTGAGAGAATACAACCTACGATGTTGGCAGCTACGTTTAATGGCAACCCCAGAGCAACAATCATTTCCTACAACAGCCCTACCAATCTTATTAAAGAAACTGAACTAGTAGCCTTCTACGATGAGCTATCCTCTCTAGTGCGTTGCATTCTGAAACACAACCTATTAGTCATTGGCGGAGACATGAATGCCCAAATAGGGAAAAACGGAAACAACAAATACAGCCTACACAACACGTCAAATAGGAATGGACAACAACTAACAGATTTCATGATAGAAAATAGATTAACATGCCTCAATACAAACTATCAAAAAAGGGAGGGAAAATTATGGACCTACTCACACGCGAACAATAGTAAAGCACAGATTGACTACGTCTTTATAAACAAGAAATGGAAAAATAGCGTAATCAATTGTGAGGCATACTCCTCTTTCGAGGGTGTGTCCTCCAATTACCGAATAGTCACGGCAAAAATACGACTAAGCCTACGAAAAAACGCCACACGAAAAGTGACCACCAAACACTATGACTGGGCCCTTCTCAACGACAGAGATATAAGAGATAAATATGTAGTAGAATTGAGAAACAGATTCGAGACACTACAAGAGAAGACGGAAAAAGGTACCCCAAATGACGAATATGAGAATTTCGTCAACGCACACATCGAGGGGGCAGTGAAATGTATTCCAACAAAACCTAGAACTAAATATAGCGTCCCATGGGAAACATTCGCGGTTAGAGAAAAACGTGCACACGTGAAAACAACCTCCAAAGGCTAGCGAAAAACCCAACAAACACAAATGCCCGAAAACTAAAAAAGGCACAATATCAATTACCAGGCATAAATCTAAAGGAACTGACAGAATACATACAAAATCAATTAAATAAGATTAGAGACTCAGTGGAAGACAGTCAATCTGGGATAGCCTGGCAAACAATAAACGAAGTGAGTAGAAGGAAGAGCACAGCCAAAGCAAAACTGAAAGCTGCAAACCAACAGGAAAGAATAAAACTATGGAAACAGCATTTGGAAAATCTACAAGGAAACCCACCGAAAGTGACGCATGAACCAATCACCAGAATAATTAGTAAGCAATTAGACATTAAACTAGGACCGTTCACTCAAGAACTCGACTCGGTTCTTAGAAAAATTACAAATAGGAAAGCTGCAGGGTTGGACGAGATTCCCCTAGAAGTATGGAAGACCAGACAATTCGACGACATACTGCTCCGACACTGCAACGCAGTCTATAATCAAAATCCGATAGACAGATGGATGAAGGGATGCATTCTCCCCTTCCCTAAAAAGGTTGACCTCGGATTAGCAAAGAACTGACGAGGTATAACACTTACATCCATAGCAGCCAAAATATACAATGCCCTACTACGAAACCGCATAGAACCCAAAATCGACGACATCCTCAGATAAAACCAAAATGGCTTCCGAAGAAATAGATCTACGACCCCACAAATATTGACCATCTGTAAAATCCTTGAAGGCGTACAGGCAAAAAACCTACAAGCGACATTAATATTTGTCGACTTTACCAAGGCCTTCGATTCCATTCGCAGAGGAAAGATGGAACAAATCCTACTAGCATACAGCATACCCTAAGAAACCGTAGCAGCAATAACGATTCTCTATAGAAACACCAAAGCGAAAGTACGTTCACCAGATGGAGACACAGAATACTTCGAAATTGTAGCAGGAGTACAACAAGGAGTCACGCTAGCTCCATACCTCTTTATCATCTGTCTAGACTAAGTGCTTAGAATATAGATTGATAAAATCAGAGAAAACGGCTTCGAGCTGACCAAGAAAAGAACAAGGTATCCTGCAAAAACAATTACCGACGCCGACTACACCGATGACATAGCGATACTGGCAAACATACCCAACCAAGCCGAAACACTACTGCATAGTTTGGAACGAGCAGCCGCAGGCATTGGCCTCCATGTCAATGCACACAAAACGGAATATATGTGCTATAATCAAACAGGTGACATATCCACTCTTGACGGAACCCCTCTTAAACTAGTAGACAAATTCACTTACCTAGGAGGCAGCGTCTCATCAACCGAAAAGGAAATCGACACGCGGCTAACGAAGGCATGGACAGCTATCGATAAGCTATCAATCATACGGAAATCAGACCTGACCGATAAAATAAAACGCAGTTTCTTCCAGGCAGCGGTCGTATCGATACTGCTGTATGGATGCACTACTTGGACGCTAACTAAACGACTGGAAAAGACGCAAGACGGCAATTACACAAGAATGCTGCGAGCAATATTGAACAAATCCCGGCGACAACACCCCACAAGGCACCAACTGTACGGCCACCTGCCTCCTACCTCGAAAACTAATCAAGTTAGACGAACCAGACACGCAAGACACTGCTGGAGAAGCAGGGTCGAGCTCATAAGTGATGTACTCCTATGGACCCCCACATATGGCCGAGCAAAAGCAGGACGACCAGCACGAACATACATTCAGCAACTATGTGAGGATACGGGATGTAGCCCTAAAGACCTGTCAGAGGCGATGAACAATAGGGAGAAGTGACGAGAGAGGGTCAGGGATATCCGTGGTAGCGGCACGACATGATGATGATGATGATGATTGGGGATACATCCTGCGTATTGTAAACCCCACCAACGGGGCTAAAAGTCTTGAGCATTTTTAGACGTTCCCCATGAATAGACTGTGAAAAAAGGAAATAGTTTCGCTAACTCCATTAGACATTCATTGGAATACTTGGCCTTGTTAATATATTAACCTCACTGTCTATGGCTTGCAAGCTATATATGATGACCAATATACTAAAGAAGACGCTTGGAGGATAAAGGTGCACGTGTAATAGACCCAGTGTGCATATAACAATCGAAGGTGTGGTGGAATGTGTTGAGGATATGGGGAGGTGAATCAGTAGAAGAAGAAGAAGAAGAAGAAGAAGAAGAAGAAGAAGAAGAAGAAGAAGAAGAAGAAGAAGAAGAAGAAGAAGCTGTGTAAATTCTGTTTAGAATAGTTTCAACTGCCTATTTCTCCGTCTAAACATGCCGATCAAGTTTCAAATTCTGTCACCATCAATTAACCTATTTTTTTACAAATTCAACGCTGATGATGACAGTGTTTTGAATCGAAACTTGAGACTGTTCCCAATCCAGATGACGGAGGTATATGTGTGTTTGCGCGCGTGTGTGTGCGGGTATCTTTGAAAAGATAGATAGATAGATAGATAGATAGATAGATAGATAGATAGATAGATATGAACAGACCGAGACGAGATAGATAGATAGATAGATAGATATGAACAGTTTAAGATAGATAGATAGATAGATAGATAGATAGATAGATTAAAAAAATTGAGATAGATTGATAGATCTTATCAGTCAGTAAAAAATTCTGACCTTATTTCCTGATCCCTTATTTTTTTTTTACTTTAATTTCCAATGCATTTCTATAATAAAAACCATCTGTTCTGTATTTCTATAATAAAATGCTTTAATCTGTAGTAAAATTATTTAGAATGTATTTCTATAATGAAATCAGTAACAATGCATTTTCATTATTTCTATAATAATTGCATTTTGCAAGTAATAATTACCTTAATTCCGGATCACTGACAATCCCTTTCTTCCTGGTCCTTAAAGCACAACATACATCGCAAATCATTATAAAATCCACTGGATTTTATCTTGAAATTTATGAGGGACATACGATAAGTTTCCAGACTTTTTTCGTATGAGCACTTTTATTCATAATACACACATGAAACTCTCGTCCCCTTCGAAGTAATCTCCTTCGGCTGCAATGCTCTTGTTGTACCGTTCCAACACCTTCTGGAAGGCCCCATCGAGGTCTTCTTGTGTGAGCGTGTCAATGACCTTCGTCACAGCCTCTTTCATCTCCTCAATTGTCTCATAATGACAGCCTCTGAGCTTAGGGAATAACCAAAAGTCACAGGGAGCAAGGTCTGGACAATAGGGAGGCTGAGGAACTGTGTTGATGCCCATCTTGGTCAAATAGCCTGTGACAAGGATGGAGTTGTGGACTGGTGTATTGTCCTGGTGGAAATGCCACTGACCCGATTTGAAGAGTGCAGGCCTCTTCTGGCGGAATCTCTTCCTGAACTCCCTAAAAACCTCAACATAGTAACCCTAACCCTAACCCTTTGGCCAATCAACCCTGGTGTATTGACTTCCTTACTCCTCCCACACCTCTCATCATCCCTTACAGACTCCCTGCCTTCCTTGAATCTTTTATGCCACTCAAAAGCTGATGCTCGATTCATGCAAGATGTTCGAAAAGCAGTCTGAAGCATTCCATGCGTTTCTGTGGCATTTTTCCCAAGTTTAAAACACAATTTTATTGCATATCGTTCTTCTAAAGTGTCAGATTGCATTTTTGAAATTCATCAGCTGTGACAATCAGGCTTTAGTAGGGTGTATTCAAATTGCTGCTGTAGCTGTTCATTTAAAGCTGAAATCATAATAATTGGTCGGTCATCTCATAAGATGTATAGCAATAACATACTGAATTTTCAAGAGTCTACGACAATTTTCAATGCCTGTACAAAAAATGTCTGGTAACTTATCGTATGCACCTCGTATCACTATGTCTTCACGTCGTCACAGAATCAGTTCATCAAAATCTTCGAGAATTAAATGAATGCTTCTTTGTTGGACTCGTTTGCTGCCAAGTCGTGAATGCAACGAAGGATAACAGGGCGTGGATCCATTTTCACCTGCCATTCTCATAATGTGACAGAAAACCAAAAAGATCTGATGGTATCATAGGGTTGAAACGCTAGGGATTAGTGGCAATGATATTTTGGTGGTGAAACCTAAAACAAGAGTTTGAGACATATTAAAAACCAGTTTATTTTTAGAACAAGCACATTGCCTTCCTGATAGCTCGTTGCGTAAATAGTAAGGCAGACTGCGCTCTTCAGCCTTTGTGAAACAACTAGTCAAGGAGAAGGAAAACTCTAAACTCAAACCTGTTAAACTCCGCTTAAAAATAGATCTTTTGTCATATCTTACCCGAGCGAAAGGATTGGTAAATATGGATAGTTCATTGCCTTATTGATAGCTACATGAAATATAATTCGATCTTCGGGCAATCAAATGGATCTTGTTTCTCGAATTCAAATCAATGTATATTTATAAGCACCGACCGGGACGTTTTCTCACGGAAGTTTGTTTTAAATAAATGGTTTTAAAAATTGTTCAAATTATGTCAAGATTTGTAGACTAAAAACATTCTAAGTTATATATATATATATATATATATATATATATATTAGATATATATATTAGATATATATATATTTAATTCATGGAATATAAACTGTGACCCTGGGTTTCATGGAGTTTTTTGAAAAACAACAATCATCAAGTAGTTAAGAAGTGATTTATTTACAGCCAACACTCTTATATATATATATATATATATATATATATATATATATATATATATATATATTAAATAATAGCCCTTATGGTAAGAAAAAAACCCGGCGAGTGATTTGAAGATGACAATATACAACGAATCACAGTTAAGGGGGAAAATATATATCTTGGAAAAAAAAGAAAAGGCCAACCTTGTCATACCAATTGAAGAAAATCAAAAGACACGCAATTGGTTAGTCAAAAGAAAAAAAAACACCGATAGGGTGCACTGTATATATATATATATATATATATATATATATATATATATATTATGTGTATCTATCTATATATATATTTTATATATATATATATATTGTCATCCACAGACAGACTGTTTAGTTGTATCCCAACTCTTCAGTGTGGCTAGACACGTAGGACGTTTGGAGCTGGGATCGGAATCCACCCAACTTTACGTTAGACTTAGTATCAGACCGATCGGCCAACAAGCGTACCACGTCGGATAGGGAATTATAAGCTATTATGTAGCAAGAGCAGCAGCAGCGTTCGTTTATATATATATATATATATATATATATATATATATATATATATATATATATATATAAACGAACGCTGCTGCTGTTGCTACATATATATATATATATATATATATATATATCAGAAGTGCAGTTGGAATATTCTACAGCCCCCACCGACAAACTGGACGTGAATTAGGAATATTTCTCAAGAAAATTATCAAATTGGGAAGATGCGTTTTGTCAGCTTTGGTTTACAAAAGTCAATAGACCGAATGAAAGAAAATATTTTGGCTCAAATCACCCAAGATCGATAAATAAGCAGATTCCTAATGCCGTGAACCAGAGGATAAATAAACTATCCTCATGTAAAAGAGTTCTTGAGCAAAGCAAAAGGATATATGATGACACCCTCAAAAACAGCGGATTCCAATGTAGACTGGAGTATGTGAACCCAGTGAACTCCGGCTCTAATGAACGAAGAAATTGTAGTGGGGCCCACGCACTCGTCAAGGTAGGTAACACCAATAATAATAATAGTCAAGGTAGGTAACACCAATAATAATAATAGTCAAGGTAGGTAACACCAATAATAATAATAGTCAAGGTAGGTAACACCAATAATAATCACTTAAATAGACGAAGAAAAAATAGAAATAGAAGAGTAATCTGGTTTAACCCGACGTAACTTTTCCAACATTAACCAAAGTAAATATTTCCTAAACCTCCTGGATAGGCACTTTAATAGGGACAATCCATTAAGGAAAAATTTTAATAGGAACACTGTAAAAATGAGTTACTCTTGTACAAACAATATGCATAGTATCTTAAACAACCACAACAGGAGATTACTAGACAAATTAAATAGTAGGGCACTCGATGTGGTGTCCTATTGCTCTAGAAGAAAAGAGGAATGCCCCTTAGGCGGACGATGCAACTCAAAGAACGTTTTATACCAAGCGTGCATTTCCCCCATGGAACATAATAATGATGGGGAGAGGGACAATGTCGGTATCTCCGCTTGAAATTGGAAACAAGGACTGTATAACCACAGACATTCTTTCTCCAATCCGCGACTCAGAAACCAAACCTCTCTATCTAAATATTTTTCGAACCTTATGGATCAGAGGCTAATCCCCCACCCACCCACCAAAGTGGAAAATTGTCAGGCAGTCTTCAATCGCGAATAGCTTCAATGGCAGATGTAACTTGTGTATCGATGAAAAAATTGATATAATTAATTTTAAGGATCACAGACTACTGCTAAATGAATGTAACGAATTTGTGTTTAAAGGTAGACATAAAAGTAAATTTAAATTATTCTGACTAAAGGCCACCGAGTCTCCTACTCAAAATAATAGCAAGGATATTGATTTTGGATGATATTTATGGAAATAATAACATTTATTGCAGTAATTACTAGTATTATATGGCGTTGGGGGGGGTTATGTAAGGAAGGAAATTCTTGGAATTTTAGATATTAATTCCAAATTAGTTGTTGTTTTCTTTTAATTTCTGGAGTAGTTAATTCCTCTTGACTATTTTTGTGGTTAATTAAAGGCACCTAGTGGCTGCCGAAAGGATTTTTTTTATTTTCTTTTATCTTATTTATTTTTCTTTAAGGAGGAAGTCAAAGACCACTTTAGCTGAGGGAATTAACACATGTAAACGACAACTAATATATGAAGATAATCGTTTATTTTCCTAGCTTACATGATTCAGAAAATTCCACCTACTATGAAAAATCTAGCATATGTTCAAATTAGGATGGGTTAATTTACAGGAACACCTTTTTTCTGGTTTCTTAATTTTTCTAATACTTTTTTGTTTTAACCCCCTTTACTTTCACCAGAGAATTTATATCTCGAAATATACTGTAATCCATATTTGCTGTTTTTCACCCTCAAATTAAGCGTGTAAAGTCATCTGAAGAGATAAAGAGTATAATAATCGGAAAAAATCTCAAACCTGGTTAGATTGTCTTCATAAATTTATTTCAGTGAAGAATATCATTAAACATGTGACGTCATCAGATGAAACAAAAAGTATAATGACATTCTTTGCTGAAATAAATTTATAATGACAATTTAACCAGGTTCGAGTTTTCTTCTAATTACATTAAACACGCTCTGTATGTGAGTTTTATTATATGAACCTGGATAGGAAATATATAACAATAGCCATATATTGAGTACTCCCAGAGATTTATATGAAATTCCTCATATATTCTATACACGAATAATTTACACCCATTGTCTTCGGACGCCGACTTCATATTACGGAGATATATATATATATATATATATATATATATAATCTTTTTTGTTGTAGATCCAAAGAGAGAGTAAATATATTCTAAAATGTGTAGGTCTACGAAGAGATTTGTATTTTTTTAGGATTCGTTCATTTATTTAAAATAAATAAATAAATCCCAAGAAATACAAATCTCTTCGTGGACCTTCTCATTTTAAGATATATATATATATATTTATATATATATATATATATATATATGTATATATATATATGTGTGTGTGTATGTGTGTGTGTGTGTGTGTGTTTTTTTAGCTACAATTTAATATATATTTCAAGAATTACTCTTCTTTACGATGTACGTCCCTGAGATAGATAGATAGATAGATATATAGATAGATAGATGGATAGATAGATAGATAGAGTTTGGACGAAAAAATCTATAAACTTGGGTAAATTAATTTCAATTATTCGTTAATCCTGACTGATTTCGATCTTATGCTATACACCACCCATATATATATATATATATATATATATATATATATATATATACGTGTTTGTGTGTGTGTGTGTGTGCGCGCACGCGCGCGCGTGTATGTGTGTGTATGACTACATATGTTAACATGCATATCCATTTAGTTTTTTTTTTACAGAAATATGACGTATACAATTATTTTTTTCTGAGACTTTACATTCAATAGATATTAATTGCATTTTTCAGGTCGACTGCTCATCGACTGTTTAAGTGGAAAGCTAGGTTCGTGGGCGTTTTGAGAAAAGATGACGAAGACAAATAGATAAACATTAGATTAATAGATGATAATGATATGTGCTTATCCATATCAGGAAACAAAAAGTCAGAAACGTGGTCACCGAAATATTCCGCTCATTTTTTGACCGACGTTACAATTTCCATGTGGACCGTTCTCGAAAACAGACATGAAGTAAAATTTTCAAGTTGATCAAAGAAAAATCTGTTTTTTGGCGAATCGTGGCCCAACCACTTTTTTTTGGTCGAGAGCGGGTTCATTTAACCGCGAAGTTTAAGTTGTGATTTGTCACTTTCCCGGTAACTAACTGACTGACCCTTTTTAATAATTACAAAGTTCCGTGTTGGAGCGTATCTTGTTTCTTCAGTGAAAGTTCTTGTGGTTGATCTTTATTGTCGGTTACACAGCTCGGCATCCGGGTCACTGGTGGTGGTGGTGGGGGGGGGTCTATAGTATGAAGCAGGAATAAAGAATGATAAGCTAATTCTTTAGCCAATTAACATACTTCCTAGACTGGGGGTGAATAGTTAAGATAGAATGATTGATAGCCTAAAGATGCTGATTTGTTAACGTGAGTCATATGAGACAATGTTCTGGTTATGGCAATTTCAGTTACTGCGTTCATTCTAGTGGGGTCGACTTGTTAGTTTGGGAGATCGAGGTGACCATGTTGCCACTCGACTGAGAGAAGAATAAAATAAGAGGATAATAAAACCAGGTAAAAACTCATGACTCACAGTTTCACGTAATCGATTTACGGGGGAGTTAATATCTAATACGTCTGACGTGTTGAAAACTAACTTCCCTGCGGATCGACAATGTGAAATTCTGAGACATGAGTTTTTATCATTCCTAACTATTTACTTTTACTAAAGACATATTGTATATATATATATATATATATATATATATATATTGGACAATTTGATATAGATAATCAATATACTAACAAAGATATCATTATATTACTGATACTCGAGGGTGCTTCTGAAGTAAATGTGTGTGTGTGTGTGTGTGTGTGTGTGTGTGTGTGTGTGTGTTTGTTTGTTTATGCTTCCGTGTTTTTATGCGTCTTCACAAATACAGAGAGAAAGAGAGAGAGAGAGAGAGTAAAAGAAAGAGAGAGAGAAAAAAGAGAAAGAGAGAGAGAGAAAGAAAGAAAGAGAAAAAGAAAGAGAGAAAGAGAGAGTGAGAGTGAAACACACGAATGGATTCAAATAAATTCAGAAATATTCTCTAATCGAATTATCTTGTCTAACAATACATGTCCGGCCAGCTAGCTAGCCCCATTAGCCATCATCACGTGGCGAGTGATTATTGGTTGGCGATTAGATG
>CAUZXS010004511.1:60000-75000 GCA_963585895.1 Sepioteuthis lessoniana
TTTTTGAAATCATTTTTCATGTCTATTTGCAGATTAATAAGATTGTTATATTATCAAAGTACGGCTCATTGGCCTAGTGGTTAGACTGTTCGCCAATGGTCCAGAAGACCTGGGTTCAATCCTAGGTCGCGTCATACCAAATGCTTTAAAAATGGTACTTGATACCTCCTTGCTTAACACTCTGCAATATAAGGTACGTATCAAGGGTAAAGAGGAGCAATCCAGGAAAGGAGTATCGCCCTCCCCTATACCTCAGTGTAGTACCTATTGAAAAGAGAGCCCTCTTCTGGTCGCCCTCGACTAAAGGGAGACAACTTACTTATATTATCAAAAACTGAACAATGGGGAGATTTATTAAATTTACCAACCCCTCTGCTCGGGCAGGATATGACACAAGGTCAATTTTTTAAGTGGGGTTTAACAGGTTTGAATTCAAAGTTTCCTTCTCCTAGATGGAGTGATTTATAGAGCACACACACACACACACATAGAATGAGGGAGATATTTATAGACACACATATAAAAAGTAAAGTTGGCGACCATAGTCGAGGTTGACCTGAAGGCTCACTTTTCGATAGCTACTACACCAAGATGTAGAGGAGGGCGCTACTCCATTGCCTGGATTGCTTCACTTTACCCTTGAGCCATAACTTATAGTGTTAAGTGCGAAGCAAAGGAGCATCAAGTACCATTTTTTGAGTCTTTGGTATGACTAGACCAGGGTTTGAACACTGGTCTCCTGGGACACTGGCGAACATTTTAACGGCTATGCCAATGGACCAGTTATTAAACACCCACATCAAAACACTAATACATAGATATATATGCATGTGTATGTGTTTGTGTACATGAATTTTAAATTTCAAATGACGCATATAAAGACGTTGAAAGACAAAGTAGTGATAGATAGATAGATAGATAGATAGATAGATAGATAGATAGATATGGTCAAATCAAGATAGATAGATAGATAGATAGATAGATAGATAGATAGATAGATAGATAGATAGATAGATAGATCAATATAGATAGATAGATAGATAGATAGCCTGAGATAGATAGATAGATAGATAGATAGATAGATAGATATGATCAAATCAAGATAGATAGATAGATAGATAGATAGATAGATAGATAGATAGATAGATATGATCAAATCAAGATAGATAGATAGATAGATAGATAGATATATGAAAAGCCTGTGATAGATAGATAGATAGATAGATAAATAGATAGATGAAAAGCCTGAGATAGATAGATAGATAGATAGATAGATAGATAGATAGATAGATAGATAGATAGAAGCCCAGTCAGCATAGGCTTTAGAATACACCGACTGCATCTCTGCAGAGGGGTAAGATCCTCTCCCAACGCGTGTCTTCGATATATCATTAAACAATCTTATAGTGAAGCAGCACTAATGCAGGAGCTTTGGGGAATGCAGGGTATCCCTTTCATTGCCATCGCTCCCAGGTCCACAGACCCGCAGTGGTGACACCTAATAGGGTCCTATCTATGGTTCAAATAGAACTGTTTGACATTTAAACTGAGTGCAAAAAATGACTGATGCTAAATTGAATTATTAGAAGTAGAACTGTTTCATCACTTCACTGTGTGTATCTACGAAATGTGTTTAAAAACCATATATTCAATATATAACTAAAAACAGGATTTGGCATAAAAAAACCAACAGTGGTTGATATGCCATAAAACCAATGCAAACCAAACTAAACAAGATAGATAGATAGATAGATAGATAGATAGATAGATATGAAGAGTTGAAGAGATAGATAGATAGATAGATAGATAGATAGAGGACAATACTGGCGGAAAGAGGATTATATTTTTATATTCATATATGTATTTCACTCTTCACAAATTTCCTTTCTCATTATTCTCTCATCAATATATATATATATATATATATATATATATATATATATATTCCCTAATTCATTCACACAGTCACGCGCTCAAAGTGCAAACCCAGACTCATGCAAGTACTTCCTAAATGACCAACCCATATTTTCAATTTCATTTTCGCCCACAAGCTCCCAGTTTCGTTAACCCCACCCCGTGACCCTTTTTCCCTACCCCTAGCTCCCTGTCAGACTTGGTCCATCCCACTTGATTTAATCCCTGCTTAGCTATTCGATCCACGAATCAATAACAGTCCAAGACAATCGTCTGCCGAAATTCCAAAGCGAAACGTCTGACTGTAAAAAATACGCCATTAATATGAAAGAGAGAGAGAGAAGAGAGAGTGGGGAGAGAGAGAGAAAAGAAAGAGAAAGAGGGGGGCGTTGTCGCATTGAGGAGAGTTCATTTGTTTTCTTTTCTTTCTTTCGTTTTGGTGGATTGCAAAAAAAACAAAAAAAAAAAACAGACAGTCAGACCGACCGACCGACCGACGTGGGGGTAGAAATAAAAGGAGATATGAAAGAATTTAGAGCGAAAGGACCAGAGAGAGAGAGAGGGAAGGAGAGAAAGAGAGAGGGGGGGAGAAAAAGAGAGAGAGAGATGTGAATGGGTTAAAAAAAAGGAAGAAAGAATGAAAAAGGATGTAGTGGGATAGACACCGGGGGAGAGAAAGTGTGTGTGACTGTGAGGGAGAAAGACAGAGGTAGAGAAATGTTTCGGAGATAAAAGGAAGGTAGAAAGAAAGAAATAGATGTAGAGAGAAATAAACAGAGAGAGGTAATGAGAGAAAGAGAGAAATATTTTGAAGGGGGGGAAAAAGGAAGAAGGAGAAATGTTGTTAAGAGAAAGAACCAGAGAGAGAGAAGAGAGGGAGAGAGACAGAGGGGGGGGAATGAAGATTGACAGAAAAATGTGACGAGAATAAAAGAGAGAAAGGAGAGAAAGAAAGGAAAAAAGGAACAGAGGGAATGGGGGGGGAAGAGTGAGAAACGTAGAAAAAGATGAATGGACACGTCGATCCGAGTTCAAATCCTGGATAAGACAGTTTGAATTTCACTTTGTGCTAATGCCCTAGGGAAAAGTATGAATCGAGTTATTCTCCCTCCAACTATGGGTAAATAGTTGGGTAGACTGAGTTCTTTAGCCTTGGTTCGACAATCAGTCTAGGAGAAGGAAAACTCTGAATTCAAACTACAAGTGCGTTCTCGTTAGTCAAACTAATTTGAGAGCTCCTCTTCCTTTTGCTCCTCATCCTACTCCCCCTACTCATCTCTCTCCTTCTACTACTACTACTCATCTTACTACTACTACTACTACTCCTGTTCCTACTCCTTCTACTCCTACTTCAACTACCACTACTCTTACTACGAAAAGCACTCCTACTCCTACTCCTACTAAAATGTTAATTCCAACTAGAAATTAGAAAAAAACCAACAAACATAAGCAAAAAAAAGCAACGATATTGTTGACTGGTCGGATGGTTGGTTGGCTGGTTGGTTGGGTTTTATTGCATATCATCCTTTGTAGGTCATTTAAAGCTAAACCTTGTTTATATATATACGAGGATCATTAAATAAGTTTCCAGACTTTTTTCGTAGGGGCACTTTTATTGATAGTACACACATGAAACTCAATAGAAGTAATCTCCTCCGGCTGCAATGCACTTGTTGTACCGTTCCAACAACTTCTCGAAGTCCTCTTGTGTGAGCGTGTCAATGACCTTCGTCACAGCCTCTTTCATCTCCTCAATTGTCTCATAACGACAGCCTCTGAGCTTAGGGAATAATCAAAAGTCACAGGTAGCAAGGTCTGGGCTATAGGGAGGCTGAGGAACTATGTTGATGCCCATCTTGGTCAAATAGCCTGTGGCAAGGATGGAGTTGTGGACTGGTGCATTGTCCTGCTGGAAATGCTACTGACCCGATTTGAAGAGTACTGGCCTCTTCCCAAGGAATCTCTTCCTGAACTCCCTTAAAACATCAACATAGTATTCCTTGTTGATTCTCTGTCCAGTGGGAACCCAGTGCATGTAGATCATGCCATTGCAGTCAAAGAAAGGCATCATCAAAAGTTTGTGGGTTGATTTTCTCTGTCTGCCTTCTTGTGTCCGGGAGAGCCAGCATGCTTCCACGCGGAACTCTGTCTCTTGGTCTCTGGGTCATAGCAGTAGATCTAGTTTTCCTTGTATGGCATTTTTTCCAAATTTAAAACAATTTTATAGCATATCGTTCTTCCTCACGTCCAGATTGCATTTTTGAAATTCACCATCTGTGACCATCAGGCTTTAGTAGGGTGTATTCCAATTGCAGCTGTAGCTGTTCATTTGAAGCTGAAATCATAAAAATTGGTCAGTCATCTCAAAAGATGTATAGCAATAACGTACTGAATTCTCAAGAGTCTGCGACAATTTTAAATGCCTGTATAAAAAAGTCTGGAAACTTATTGAACGCCCCACCTATATATGTGTGTGTGTATATGTGTGTGTGTATGTGTGTGTGTGTTTATATATACATGGCTGGGTGTTGGTGGTTGTGTGATTTGCAAGCTGGTAGTTTCTTGGAAACTTTTATTTTTAAAGAAGTTGTTAAAGCTATTTTGAATGGTTACAATCATTTCTACCAAACACTAATAATTCGATTAATCATTTGTTTGCACACAGTTAAATGGTTCCAAGTACTGCTATCTAACAATAATAATTCTACTGATCAAGTACTCCTATGTAATTTGAATAATTTGAACGCAGCTGTTTGGTTTCAAATTACCAATAATAATAATTCTTAATTAATGATTGGACAGTTCTGTTTGACCCATAGATGGGGCCCTAACAGGTACTACTAATCCGTGTCAGAGTGGACCTGGAAGTAATGACTATGAAGAAGTACTCCACGTTCAAAGAAAACTCTAGGACTGGAGCAACACCATTTGATGCAGTTTAGTGTCATATACGGGACACTCGTTGGGGGTGAGCCTTACCCCTCAACAGAAGCAATAAGGCGAACGATATTGTGTGGTTGTACTTGGTGAGACAATGGCATCTTTCTCATTTTGTGGAATATGGTCGGAGTTCAAATTCTAACAAGTTTATTGTACAAACTCTTTTTCTACTCTTTGTTGTGATTAGTCATTTACTAAGCTCTGCTAAGTTTGGCACAAAGCCAGAAGTATTGAGCACCCAATGAGAACTGGAAACTTACGGTCATGGTAAATTCAAAAACAAAGACTGTTAACAAATTGTTTTTTTTTTCTTTTTTTTTTTTTTTTTTGCTAATATTTTTAGAATAAATTGCCAAATCACAGCTAAAAGAAAAAGATTAAATTAGATGGTTTCAGGAAAAAAATGGGAAGAAAGAGAATTTAAGAGAAGATATTTGGATAAATTTCTTAAAAAATATTTTGATAAATATTTTGTATCAAAAGCGTATACGATCTGTGCAAAGATTTTTTAAAGCGAAGATCGTAAAAAGAGGAGATTCCCCAGGAAATATAATAAATAAAAAAATAAATTATACAATCATCTTAGTGCGGATCGAACCTACCATGTCTTACATCAGTCACTTATGTACGATTTTATAAGTTATACCTTTACCAATGGTTCAGCAATTCCATTTTAAAGCCAACATTTCAAATGCCACTTTTCAAGACTGAAATACTGTCCACAGTTGAAATATTAACCCCCTACAGTTAACTTACCCATCATTTCTACCTTGTTCAGTATTAAGCTTAGTGATATCGAAAAGATATCCTATTTAGTATCAGAATGATTCATTTGGAAAATTAGTCTGGCACAAGGTCAAAGGTCGGAAATAGATGGCAGAAATAGTGTGTTACTTGGACTCAAACACCAATCATTGACAGTATTACATAAAGATACGGGGATTGTAAGCCCTTTGCAATATTACGATGTCACAGTCCAGTTCGTTAACCATAACGCTGTGGAAACTCTCTCCCTCCCTTTAACAATGTTTTCGAAAAGAAAAAAAAATGTTTTTTTAAAATATTTTTAATCATTTTTACCCTAGAAAAACTATTAAAATTCAAGCATTTACTTTGCGTTATAACTTTAAAAAATTCTCCAAAAAATCTTAAGTATTTTCCTATCCCAACACTTTTGAACTAATACCCTTGGGAAAGGTGCGAACCCCCTTATCTCCTCCCAATCAGAGGAGCCCGTGGTGTAATGGTTATCGTCGTAGGAAATGGACACGGCAACCCGAGTTCAAATCCTGGACGAAGCTGATTGCATTTCACATAGCACTAATATCCTTGGGAAAGGTATGAATCCAATTATTCTCCCTCCAGCTATGGGTAAATAATAGGGCAGACTAGGTTCTTCAGCCTTGGTGAGGCAGCTAGTCTAGAAGGAAAACTCTGAATTCAAACCTGTTAAACTCCGCTTAAAAATTGACCTTGTGTCATATCCTGCCCTAGGGGTTGATAAATAGGACCTCCTCCTACCAGCTATGGGTTAAACAGTATCACTGCTATTCTCGAAGGATGACATTGGCATTAAATAACCCACGAAGGTTGATATGTTTTTCGACAAAGAACTCCTATAGATTAAATAGTACCTCTACTGTTCTTCTCCAAGGATGACGTTGGCATTAAATAACCCACGAAGGTTGAGATACAATTAAATAAAAGAAACCAAACTTACCCTACTATCAAAATTGCCCGGTCGGCTGTGGCTGCAGAATACACCGACTGCATCTTTTCAGAGGTGTAAGTCTCCCCCCCCGCGACTGTCCTAAACAATGTGATGGTGAGGCTCCACTAAACAATCTGATGGCGAGGTTCCAGTAATGCTGGAGCTTTGGGGAATGTGGAGAACCCCTTTATTGCCATCGCTTCCAATTCCACTCTGTCCCGGACTGGTAGCACCAAATTGGATCCTATCTATAGATCAAACTGTGTACTTATGCTAAACGGAATTGCTGGAAATAGAATTGTTTATATGTATAAAAATGGATTTGGCATTAAATAACCCGCAATGGTTGATGTGCCATAAAACTAAACCAATCAATCAATCAACCAACTACTAAGATATTGATTCCTCAGTACTAATAATATAAAATAAAATATGCAACTATATATTGATCTCATCGCTTCGAAAAATTTTAATATAAACAGATATGTGTATCAAGTATTGTATACATTCTTGTTGTCTATGGATGTGCCCGTGGTGTAATGGTTATCGTCGTAGGAAATGGACACGGCGACACGAGTTCAAATCCTGGACGAGACTGATTGCATTGCACTAACACCCTTGGGAAAGGTATGAATCCAATTATTCTCCCTCCAGCTATGGGTAAATAGTAAGGCAAACTAGGTTCTTCCACCTTGGTGAGGCAACTAGTCTAGGTGAAGGAGAACTCTGAATTCAAACCTGTTAAACTCCACTTAAAAATTGACTTTGTGTCATATCCTGCCCAAGCGGAGGGGTTGGTAAATATGTATATAGATCCTTGTTGTGTTATTTATGGCTGATGGCCGATTGGTAATTTTGGAACTTGACTGTAACAAAAAAATGAATTAAATTACCGAAACTTAATCATATCTGAAAAAAAACGGTTAAATGAATTCGAGGAGTAAAGTTCAAACCCTTGACAAGGCTGTTTGGTGACCCGAAGGCTCCCTTTTCTATAGCTACTACACCGACGGTACTCCTCCATTCCCTGGATTGATCCACTTTACTCTTGATTCGTACCTTATAATGCTGAGTGTTAAGCAAGGCGGCATCAAGTACCATTTTTGAGTGTTTGGTATGACTCGACTTGGGATTGAACCCTGGTCTACTCATTAGGCCATATGTTAGCGCATAATTACCGAAGATTCTCATCGTTGGTTTATTCTGTTCAAGTTCCGAATAAAACCATTAAACCTTTCACCCATGAGGCCTAAATATGACAAAAAAGCCATTCAACAAACCAAACATGTTTTGGTGGTTGTTTATTCAAAAATAAAGATGACATTTCAAATATCTTTTCATCAAAAGCTGGCGAGAAATGACAAAAAAATATCTTTGAATGCGTTTGACATGATTGCAAATAGATTTACCAATAAAAATAAACTATAACTTTAAAACAATTCAATACTACGTGGTGCCTTCAATAATTTTCCAGGCATTTTTTGTACTGGCATTTAAAATTGTCATAGACTCTTGAAAATTCACTATGTTATTGCTATACATCTTATGAGATGACTGACCAATTTTATGATTTCAGCTTCAAATGAACAGCTACAGCAGGAATTCGAATACACCCTACTAAAGCCTGATTGTCACAGCTGGTGAATTTCAAAAATGCAATCTGGATGTGAGGACTCTTTAGAAGAATGACATGCAATAAAATTCTGTTTTAAACTTGGAAAAAATGCCACAGAAACGTATGGAATGCTTCAGACTGCCTTTCGACCATCTTGCATGAATCGAGCATGAGTTGTTGAGTGAATTGTTTGAAATAGAACTGATTATTTACATAAAATGGATTAGGCGTTAAGTAACCAACAAGGGTTGATATGCCATAAAACCCAACAAACAGTACATGAGACACCAACTGAGACACTAACAGCTCAGTCCAGAATTCGAACTCGATTCAATGAATCCAGTTTTTAAGCTCATAATCGTTACGCTACCCGCGCTTCCAGTCAACGAAATCGGCTATGTTTATTCCAGTTACGTGGTGTCTTCAATAAGGTTCCAGACTTTTTTTTACAGGCATTTAAAATTGTCGCAAACTCTTGAAAATTCAGTATGTTATTGCTATACATCTTATATTTTATATTTACATCTGACCAATTTTTATGATTTCAGATTCAAATGAACAGCTACAGCAGCAATTGGAATACACCCTACTAAAGCCTGATTGTCACAGATGGGGAATTTCAAAAATGCAATCGAGCATCAGTTTTTGAGTGGCATAAGAGACTCAAGGAAGGCAGTGAGTCTGTGAGGGATGATGAGAGGTGTGGGAGGAGTTAGGAAGTCAATACACCAGAGTTGATTGGCCAAACGGTTAGGTTACAATGTTGAGGTTTTAAGGGAGTTCAGGAAGAGATGCCGCCAGAAGAGGCCAGCACTCTTCAAATCGGGTCAGTGGCATTTCTAGCAGGACAATGCACCAGTCTACAACTCCATCCTTGTCACAGACTGTTTGACCAAGATGAGCATCGAGACAGTTCCTCAGCCTCCCTATAGTGCAGACCTTGCTCCCTGTGACTTTTGTTTATTCCCTAAGGTTAGAGGCTGTCGTTATGAGACAATTGAGGAGATGAAAGAGGCTGTGACGAAGGTCATTGACACGCTCACACAAGAGGACTTCCATGTGGCCTTCCAGAAGTTGTTGGAACGGTACAACAAGTGCATTGCAGCCGGAGGAGATTACTTCTATTGGGACTAGAGTTTCATGTGTGTAGTATCAATAAAAGTGCCCCTACGATGAAAGTCTGGAAACTTATTTAATGATCCTCATATGTTAACTAACGAAGATCTGTTTTTCTTTTCTTGTTTTATTTATCATTTGGAACTTTCTTAAAAAAAAAATGACAAACAATATTCAAGAATACCATATCATAAATTTTAATCTAAAAATAGAATTTGAATGTGGTGCATGAACAGAACGTAGTTGCACATTACGATGCTAGGCGTTTTATTTACATTATTTTGGGCCATTCAATTACTGTTTCTAGATTGACTGATTGTAAGTGAGGCTGAATGAAAAGTTAATGTAGGAAATTTTTATCATTCAATTATTAAAAGGAATTTTATCATATTTGATTCTTATGATTTTGCTCGTGTTTCATCCGTTCGTCCGTTATGTTCATCCATTTATCCACCCCGCAGCCAAATGGGATACTCTTCCACACTCCTCTTCTGTCAATTGATGTATTCTTTTACATCTTGCAGCCAAATCGGATACTCTTCCACACTCCTCTTCTGTCAATTGATGTATTCTTTTACATCTTGCAGCCAACTGGGATATTCTTCCACCCTTTCCCATGAATAAGTTGGATATTCTACGAAATTCCCTCCCCACTTCCAAGTGGGATATTCTTCAATCCTTCCCTCAATCAATGGGGATATTCTTCAATATAGATGTTACTTCTTCACATCAAACACAGTGTTTAACTCCAATGGAATTACTCCATGCTAACCTCATCTATCCTCCCTTAGTAAAGTTGGTGACTGCAGTTCATGGGGAGGGATCCAAAGGCCCCCTTTTCAATAGCTACAACACCGAGGAGTAGAGAAGGGCATTACTCCATTCCCTGGATTGCTCCACTTTACCCTTGATCCGTACCTTATAATGCTAAGTGTTAAGCAAGGCGGCATCAGATACCCTTTTTTTTCTTTAGTATGACTCAATCTGGGACTGAACCCCCATCTCCCTGACCATTGGTGAACACTCTACCCATTTGACCAATGGCCTGGTTTAGTAACATAGTAAATATAAATTATTGTATATTGGTTTACTGAAGATCTGATGAGCTCTGAGGATCTAATAAGCTCCAATAATGTGCTGTCAAAAGGCTGAAAAAGAAGAGCTCTGAAGATTCCTCAGTATCAGTAATATCATTATCCACAAAATAGAATAGGCAACTAATATATTGATCTTGTAGTTTCAGTAAAATTAAATACGAATAAATGATATGTGTATTAGGTATTATGTATAGATTGTTATTGTATATTTTGGTGGATTATTAATTGCAAAGACAACTATAAGATTTTTATATAATCACATTGTGAATCGTCCTTTCTTGCTTAAATAGCTCTTTTTTTCTTTTTCATGAAATTTCCATGGGTTCTGCTTGTTTAATAATTATATAAGACACAAGGTGATAAGAATGAACACTGTTATTAACTGTTCAGGTAGTTAATTAATAAATTTGACAAGAGTCCTACCACCTTTTTATTGATAAATGACAGAACTGATACTTCCATTTTCCTTATACAATGGTGGAACTAGTATTTCTGGTTTCTTTACAACAATCCTCTCAGACTTTTTAAATAAACTTGATGATTTTTTTTTTCTTTATCAAACTGTTAAATTATCAAGCGAAATCACTCTTAATTAGAGTTGTTGATATTGACAGTAATTGGGTCATTATTGATTTTGTTCGTTCGGTGAAATTTCCACGGGTTCTGCTTATATAAGCATAAACTGCTTTGGTTTCCATGGTTTGGTTTGGTTTGGTTTGTATTGTGTGTTTCGGTTTGGCTTGCTTTGGTTTGGTTTTGGTTCGTTGGTTGCGTTGGGTTGGGTTGGGTTGGGTTGGTATAATTTTCCTTCTTTGGTTTGGTTTGGTTTGGTTTGGTTTACCACGTTTCGTTTTGGTTGGTTGGTTGGTTGGTCGGTTGGGTTGATTTGCCTCGTTTTGTTTGATTTGATTTAATTTGCCTTCTTTGGTTTGGTTTGGTTCAGTTTGAATTAATTTTGTTTACTATAGTATCTTTGTTTAATGGCATATCACCCTTCATGGTTTATCTAATGACATAGCTATTCCCGTTAAAGAACAGAAATTAAACTATTTAACAAACGAAATAAGGGGGTCAATGCCTTTCCATTAATTCGAAAATTAACGTAATAACGCGACGGGAGTTTCAACCGACATATTATAAGAAATGGAAAAAGAAGAAATAGAAAGGAAAAAGAAAGAAATAGAAAGGGGAAAGGAGAAAGGGAAAAAGAAGAAAAGGAAAAAGAAAAAATGGAAAAGGGAAAGGAGATAGGGAAAAGGGAAAAGGAAAAAGAAAGAAATGGAAAAGGGAGAGGAGAAAGGGAAAAAGAAGAAAAGGAAAAAGAAAGAAGGGGAAAAGGGAAAGGAGAAAGGGAAAAAGAAGAAAAGGAAAAACAAAGAAGTGGAAATAGGAAAAGAGAAAGGGAAAAAAAGGAAAAAGAATGAAATGGAAATGGGAAAGTAGAAAGGGAAAAAGAAGAAAAGGAAAAAGAATGAAATGGAAATGGGAAAAATAAAGGGAAAAAGAAGAAAAGGAAAAACAAAGAAGTGGAAATAGGAAAAGAGAAAGGGAAAAAAAAAGGAAAAAGAATGAAATGGAAATGGGAAAAATAAAGGGAAAAAGAAGAAAAGGAAAAAGAATGAAATGGAAATGGGAAAGTAGAAAGGGAAAAAGAAGAAAAGGAAAAAGAAAGAAGTGGAAATAGGAAAAGAGAAAGGGAAAAAGAAGAAAAGGAAAAAGAAAGAAGTGGAAATGGGAAAAGAGAAAGGGAAAAAGAAAAAAAGAAAAAAAATGATATGGAAATGGGAAAGGAGAAAGGGAAAAGGAAGAAAAGGAAAAAGAAAGAAGGTGAAAAGGGAAAGGAGAAAGGGAAAAAGAAGAAAAGGAAAAAAAGAAGTGGAAATAGGAAAAGAGAAAGGGAAAAAGAAAAAAAGGAAAAAGAATGAAATGGAAATGGGAAAAAGAAAGGGAAAAAGAAGAAAAGGAAAAAAAAGAAATGGAAATGGGAAAAAGAAAGGGAAAAAGAAGAAAAGGAAAAAGAAAGAAGTGGAAAAGGGAAAGGAGAAAGGGAAAAAGAAGAAAAGGAAAAAGAAAGAAGTGGAAAAGAGAAAGGAGAAAGGGAAAAAGAAGAAAAGGAAAAAGAAAGAAATAGAAAAGGGAAAAAGAAGAAAAGGAAAAAGAAAGAAGTGGCAAAGGGAAAGGTGAAAGGGAAAAAGAAGGAAAGGAAAAACAAAGAAGTGGCAAAGTGAAAGGAGAAAGGGAAAAAGAAAAAAGGAAAAAGAAAAAAATAGAAAAGGGAAAGGAAAAAGGGAAAAAGAAGAAAAGGAAAAAGAAAGAAGTGGAAATGGGAAAGGAGAAAGGGAAAAAGAAGAAAAGGAAAAAGAAAGAAGTGGAAAAGGGAAAGGAGAAAGGGAAAAAGAAGAAAAGGAAAAAGAAAGAAGTGGAAAAGGGAAAGGAGAAAGGGAAAAAGAAGAAAAGGAAAAAGAAAGAAGTGGAAAAGGGAAAGGAGAAAGGGAAAAAGAAGAAAAGGAAAAACAAAGAAGTGGCAAAGTGAAAGGAGAAAGGGAAAAAGAAGAAAAGGAAAAAGAAAGAAGTGGAAAAGGGAAAGGAGAAAGGGGAAAAAGAAGAAAAGGAAAAAGAAAGAAGTGAAAAGGGGAAAGGAAAAAGGGAAAAAGAAGAAAAGGAAAAAGAAAAAATGGAAAAGGGAAAGAAAAAAGGGAAAAAGAAGAAAAGGAAAAAGAAAGAAGTGGAAAAGAGAAAGGAGAAAGGGAAAAAGAACAAAAGGAAAAAGAAAGAAGTGGAAAAGGGAAAGGAGAAAGGGGAAAAGAAGAAAAGGAAAAAGAAAGAAATAGAAAAGGGAAAAAGAAGAAAAGGAAAAAGAAAGAAGTGGAAATGGGAAAGGAGAAAGGGAAAAAGAAGGAAAGGAAAAACAAAGAAGTGGCAAAGTGAAAGGAGAAAGGGAAAAAGAAGAAAAGAAAAAAAAGAAATGGAAAAAGGAAATGAGAAAGGGAAAAAGAAGAAAAGGAAAAAAGGAAAGGGAAAAAGAGAATGGGGGAACGTTATAAAAACGATGAAATGGGTAAGAAATAGAGAAAAAAAGAAAAAAGTAATGAAATAGAAGGCCACTAAGAAAATGAGAAAATTCTTGTGTCTCTTGGCTAATCCAATTTTATTGATGCTTTTTGCATAGTTCGTTCGTTCCATTTCAACTTAGGCGGAGACACTAATAAAACTGGTATTTATTTCATCCTCTTTTGAGCGAGAAAAAAAAAGTCCCATAGATAAAGCAGTGAACCCTAAAGAAAATTTGATGACCTCCCCTTCAAAAGGTTTTATTAGCTGTAGTAGTATTTTGTTTTGATTTTATTTTTTCTTAGGTCTTTCCAAGTTTCTTTATTAATTTGTCTGTTTTTATAGTTTCTTATCTTCTTTATATCAAATTGCCTCTTTGAAATCGGGGACAACTTTTCAAAAATGACTTTATCTGCCTGTCAAATTATTTCTATTGACCAACTTACGTCAAAATATGACGACACATTCACACAAGCACACACACACACACACACACGCATACAAATACACACACATATGCATATGACTACATATATATATATATATGGGGGGAGAGAGTGAAGGAGAGAGTCATGTTAAACTATACCTCTTTTTTTAATCACTGGCATCATGGGTTGTAACATATTTTGCATTATATCTAAAAATTTTGTCAGGTTGTTAAGTTGAATAAAGATTTGACAGGTTAAGAAAGAAAGAAAGAAAGAAAGAAAGAGGAAAACGGAAGAAGGAAATATATATATATATATATATCAGGTTAAATATACACACACCCGCAAAGTCCATATATATATATATATATATGTGTGTGTGTGTGTGTGTGTATGTGTGTGTGTGTGTGAACTTGTCATAAAAAATAAGAATTGAATAAAAAAACAAATAAAGATTACAACAGAATTTTCTTACTAGTTTACATATAATGCACCTTTCTTTCTTTCTTTTCATTCAACCCCTTTCCTTCCTCTGAGAATCATTTGTCTTCTTTCTTTCTTTCTTTCTTTTCATTCAACCCCTTTCCTTCCTCTGAGAATCATTTGCCTTCTTTCTTTCTTTCTTTCTTTTTTTTCATTCAACCCCTTTCCTTCCTCTGAGAATCATTTGCCTTCTTTCTTTCTTTCTTTCTTTCTTTTCATTCAACCCCTTTCCTTCCTCTGAGAATCATTTGCCTTCTTTCTTTCTTTCTTTCTTTCTTTCTTTTCATTCAACCCCTTTCCTTCCTCTGAGAATCATTTGCCTTCTTTCTTTCTTTCTTTCTTTCTTTTCATTCAACCCCTTTCCTTCCTCTGAGAATCATTTGCCTTCTTTCTTTCTTTCTTTCTTTCTTTCTTTTCATTCAACCCCTTTCCTTCCTCTGAGAATCATTTGCCTTCTTTCTTTCTTTCTTTCTTTTCATTCAACCCCTTTCCTTCCTCTGAGAATCATTTGCCTTCTTTCTTTCTTTCTTTCTTTTTTTTCATTCAACCCCTTTCCTTCCTCTGAGAATCATTTGCCTTCTTTCTTTCTTTCTTTCTTTCTTTCTTTTCATTCAACCCCTTTCCTTCCTCTGAGAATCATTTGCC
>CAUZXS010004511.1:77500-82500 GCA_963585895.1 Sepioteuthis lessoniana
TGGAACAATAGAATCATTAGTATTAGATAAGAGTACTTGAAACCATACAACTCAGAACAAATTATTTGTATTAGATCAAAATACTTGATATCAAAAACTGTGTGCAAAAAAAAAACACTTGAGAAATAAGTTCACAAAAAATATAAATATGAATATATAATTAATGCAATTCTTAATCTCTTGGCCTAAAGTGTGGAGGGGCTCTTCAAGGCGTAATGGCTAATGTGCTGGACTGTGATATCGAAGTAAACAATTTCGAAGTCCACTCCTTTTCAGATTAATTCCCTTGCGAAAGGTACCAACTCCCATAGGTTAAATAGTACCACTGCTGTCCTTCTACAAGGATAGCTTTGGCATTTAATTACCCACGAAGTTTGATACGCCATTAAACAAAGAAATCAAATCATTGGTATAAAATAACCCTAGACGGGTTGAAATACCATTTAAATCAATTTATCAATCAACGTAGATGCATTGTTACACTGTAAAAGCATCTCATCAATGAAATGTGGCCAAATCAAAAGGCTTCTTCTCGTTCGGCCCCATTAAAAGATGGAAGATGGGCTTTTGACTCACTGGACTCGGAGTAAGCGATTTCATATTCCACTTACCCTATTACTTTCACTTTTAGACAAGATTCCTTTTGATAGGCATGAACCCTCTCACCCTTCCAGCTATAAGTTAAATAGTATCACTGTTGTTCTGCTATAAGGATTGCTCAGGCATTAAATAACTCACGAAGGTTTATATGCCTTTAAACAAAAAAACCTAGCACATTGATTTTCGTAGTCCTGGTTTGCAACCCTGACCAACATTCTTGAAAATCTTTGGTTATGGTAGGATGTCCTCGTGGTGTGATGGTTAAAGCGATGGACTGCGGAATCATAGTACGCGAGTTCGTACTCCAGTCGTGCTATTACGTTCACTTTCGAGCAAATAACCTTGGGAAAGGTATGAACCCCCTTATCCTCCCAGCTATGGGTTAAATAGTACCACTACTGTTCTTCTAGAAGAATGGCTTTGGCATGAAATAACCTACAAAAGGTTGATATGCTATTAAATAAAGAAACCACCACTACTGTTCTTCTATGAGAATGGCTTTGACATTAAATAACCTACAAAGGTTGATATGCCATTAGATAAAGAAACCAAACCAAGCTTTATGGTTGGAAACAATCGGTGAGATTAAAACTTCGAAAGAATTTGAGTACTTTTATTATTTTCAGAAAGAGGTCAGGTTACAGGTTCAAATTATATTTAATGAAACCTTAACGTTCACGAATTAAATCAAAAGTCTTTGTGTCTTAATTTTTATCAGTTTATTTACTGATAAATAAAACATGCTGAGCATCCACCAATTGTATTAATTCTATCATTTGTGCCAAGGGTAGTATATATATATATATATATATATATATATATATATAATATTGATATTAGTTGTTTGGATAGTTATAAATAAAGATTGCCCAGTCGGCTTGGGGTGTAGAATACACCGACTGCACCTCTGCAGAGGGGTAAGACCTCCCCCCGCAACGAGTGTCCTGCATATAACACTAAACAATCTGATGGTGAGGTTCCAGCAATACTGGAGTTTTAGGGAATGCGGAGTACCCCTTCATTGCCATCGCTCCCAGGTCTACTGTTGCCTGGAGTGGTAGCACCTGATAGGGTCCTATCTATGTGTTAAATAGAGTTAAACATGTAATTGTGTGTAAACAAATTCCGTACTTATACTAAACTGAATTGTTTGAATTAGAACTGCTTGACTAAACTGAATTGCTCGAAATAGAAATGTTTTTCACAATTAAACTGTACTTACGTTTAAACTGCGTACTTATGCTAAACTGAATTCTTTGAAATTGAACTGTTTTTGACATTGAAACAGTACTTACACTTAACTGAATTGTTATATATAACTGCTTTAATAGTTTGAAATAGAAATGTTTTTGACAATTAAACTGTGTACTTATGCTCAACTGAATTGTTTTAAATAGAACAGATTATTTACATAAAAATGGATTTGGCGTTAAATAACCTACAAAGGTTGATATGCCATAAAACCCAACAAACCAAATCAAACTACAAATAAAGAGTGCTCAATATTTGTAATTGGACATATATATCTAAGTAAAGCGTAAACACAGAGTTAACAGCGTTTGATGACGGGCAGTTTCTCGCAAGTATATATATATATATATTAAGAGCTCGTGGTGCAATGATTAACGGAGTGGGAACTGGAGATGCCGACCCGTATTCAAATTCTGAACAAGATTGTTTTCATTTCACATAACGCAAATACCGTTGGGAAAGGTATGCATTTTAATATTCTCCTCTGTCCTGGCAATGGGTAAATAGTAGGGTGGACTGGGCTCTTAATCTTTGTATGGCAACCAGTCTAGGAAAAGGAAAAATAGAAAGATGGCTTTGGCATTAAATAACCCTCGAAAGTTTAAATGCCATTAAACAAAAGAAACCAAACTTTCTTATAGCTTCGATGTGATGTCATATGTCACCTCACAAGCCAACACAATTCCCATTTGATTCATGGCAGTTGCTCAACGTCAACAAACACTTCGATAACCAACACCAACTTAGTTTGAAAACAAGTATATAAAAGGCTGTTCACATGAACGGTCTGATATATGAGCTCTTGTATATATATATATATATATGTGTGTGTGTGTGTGTGTGTGTGTGTGTGTGTGTGTGAACAGATAGAGGTTGACACATAAACAACAAAGTAAGTAAATACCAAAGTTAAATATCTGACAAAAACAGTTACGTCTAATTTGAAAAACAGCCCGCCTATGTTTAACAACTACCTTCCGAGTGTATAGCTCACTGATAGCAGAGATAATAAAATGGTCAGTTAAAGACACTTTGATATGGAAAAGTAATTTCCATGTAACGAATGGATATGCTACGTTACCAGTTTCTTTTGTAGCATATCAACTTTTTTGAAAACATTTTCTTCACAGAAATTTCTCTCCTTGTGATGACCACAGTTCGATCGAAGCAAATTGAATTGTTTTCATTGTTTAATGGCATATCAACCTTCGCAGGCTATTTAATGCTAAAGCCATCCTTCTATAAGAACAGCAGTGATGCTACGTAACCCATAGCCGGGAGAATAAGGGGGTTCATATTTTTCCCAAGGGTATTTGTCCGAAAGTGAACGTAGTAGCGCGACTGGATTTCGAATTCGCTTGCTACGATTCCGCAGTTCATCGCTTTAACCATTACACCACGAAAACACACCCTTTCGAAGCAAATTGATAAGAATTCAAAAGATCATTAACAACATTATCATTAACTGCTTGTTTAATCACTTTCTAGATAGATAGGTAGATCTAACTTGCTTCAATTGATTTCTTGGACTCTAAATCTAAACTGGCCCTGTCAATTTGGGCTACAGAATACACCGACTGCTCTCTGCAGTGGGGTAAGACCCCCTCCGCAACGAGTGTCCGGGATATGATACAAAACAATCTGATGGTGAGGTTCCAGTAATGCTTGAGATTTGGGGGAATGTGGAGTACCCCTTCATTGCCATCGCTCCCAGGTCCTCTCTGGCCTTGATGGTAGCACCTGACTGGGCCCTATCTATGGATCTAAAGTAAGTAAAGTTGGCAACCTTAGTCAAGGGTAACCCGAAGGCTCACTTTTCAATAGCTACTACATCGAGGTGTAAGAGAGGGCGCTACTCCATTCACTGGATTGCTCCACTTTAACCTTGATCTTTACTTTTTAATGCTGAGTGTTAAGCAAGGCGGTATCAAGTACCATTTTTTAAGTCTTTGGTATGACTCGACCTGGGATTGAATCCCGATCTTCTGGACCATTGGCGAACACTCTACTTCTTAGGCCAATAGCCTGGTATGCTTGTGCTAAATAGAATTGTTTGAAATAGAACTGTTTTGAAATTTAAACAGCCTACTTATGCTAAACTGAACTGTTTTTACATTTAACTGCGTACAAATAAAAGACTGATGTTTGGTTGAATTGTTCGTGATACATAGCAATACTTGGAAGTATTTAACTTTGTTGACTAAACTGAATACTTTGAAATAGAACTGTTTTAACGTTTAAGTTATGTTCTTATGCTAAACTCAATTATCTAAAATAGAACTGTTTATATGTATGAAATGGATTTGTCATTAAATAACCAACAATGGTTGATATGCCATAAAACCAAGCTAAAACAAAGTTTTTATCAAAATGACTTGATCCGGCATTAAATGACTGGAAAAGGGTTGATATGCCGTAAAACAAAAGAACCAACCAACCAACCAACCAAATCTAATCGGCTATTCTTGCTAAAACTTATTCGGTTAACTCTTTTTACCTAAAGGAGTGTTTTAATGGTATTTGCTGATGAGCATGGAGCTTTCCACTTTACTTCCAGGGTACTTTTTTACTTTGAAATTGATCAAGAATTCTAATTCGGCCAGAAAACGAATAAAATTGCCATCGGAGATTTTTTAAGAAAATCTCATTTTTACAGAAAGTAAATATGATGAACTTCAGTATGTTATTTTTATCTCGGCAACATTCTGTTCTTCATCTAGCATATATATATAAGTGTGTGTGTGTGTTTATACTTATATATGTGTATACATATATATATATATATATATATATATATATATATATAGTGGAGATGTCCCCCGTTTGATTATAGCACATATATTCCGTTTTGTGTGCATTAACATAGAGGCCTATGTTTGCTGCTGCTCGTTCCAAACTATGTAGTAGTGTTTCGGCTTGGTCAGGTGTATTTGCCAGGATCGCTATGTCATCGGCGTAGTCAGCGTCGGTAATTGCTGTTGCGGGGTACCTTCTGCTTCTTTTCTTCGTCAGTTCGAAGCCATTCTCTTTTATTTTGTCCATCGATTCTTAAACTAGTAGACGAATTCACTTACCTAGGAAGCAGCGTCGAATCAACCGAAAAGGACATCGAAACGAGGTTAGCGAAAGCGTGGACAGCTATCAATAGG
>CAUZXS010004511.1:87500-95000 GCA_963585895.1 Sepioteuthis lessoniana
CACTCTGGCGAAAGAATTCACGGCTGCCACTCGCATAATGTAAAGCTCTTCGAACAAATTGAGCACTCTGGTATCCGGTAAGGTATCAAACATAAACAAATGAACGCTACAACCTTATAATTCCCTAGCTGACGTGGTACGCTTGTTGACTGAGCGGTCTAATACTAAGTCTAACGTAAAGTTACACGGGTTCGAGCCCAGCTTCAAGCATCCAACGTGTCTAGCCACATTGAAGAGTTGTGACACAACGAAACAGTCTGTCTGTGGATGACAATATATATATATAGTTATTCAATAGACTAGGTAAATTTTGTCTAAGGAGTTGGCAATAGAAAATGTTTACAGCAATGAAGCCGACATAAAAAGGTAAGATAAAAGTTGTTCTTTTTTTTTTTTTTTTGTTTTGTTTTTTTATACTGTTCTACTGGTCAGTATTAGAGCACTCTCTTGCTGGATCCTCTCTTGTTCCAAAATACAGCATGGCCTTCTTTACTGACCGCTGCGTCCGGAACTTTGTCTTTACCGGAGAGTCAATGCGTTTTCACTCAGTTAAGTGTCTTTTTGACTTATACTCGTTGTGGCAAATCCATGTTTAACACATTTGTAAACATTTTTCACAAAAACATCTTTCTCTACACACATCACACATTCTGCCGTAAATATCTCATGATTTGTACTTCAACGCCGCCAAAGATTTCATGAAAGAAGCCTAGAGGATTCTGTTTGATTTACCGGCATTTTGAATAGCCTCAAAACAAATATTTTTGGAAGATTAAAATGATGTTTGCAATAAACCAATTCCAAACAATGCAGAGTTTACATTGATGAAAAAAAATTCTGAAAAAATTCTCTGAAAAAAATTCTGAAAAAAATTCCCTGAGAAAAATTCTGAAAAAAATTCTGAGAAAAATTCTGAAAAAAATCATCTTGCTTTTTATTTTTAACTTCCTTTTGTCAATTGAATGATCACAGATAGATAGATAGATAGATAGATAGATAGATAGATAGATATTTACGTGTCTTCTGTATATTATAAAGATTTGGTGAAAATTTTCCGCCTGTAATTTCTAGAAATTTCTCTTATGTTCAAGAATTCTTTTCCTAGAAAATCTAACATGTCAAAAAAAAAACTAACACAATTCTCCCATGACAATGTACTTGATAACATCTTTTATTGTTCACGAGAATTTCAGATAATACCAAATGTATTTGATCCTCATTGATAATTTTTTGCTTCGTTATGCATGTGTTCAGACCAAATTATGACAAACGAAGTTTGACTTTTCCATGTTTTTCCATTATTTTCTTTTCTTTTTTTTTTCTTTTCTTTTTTTTTTTTTTCATTTTTTCTTGTTGGGCTGAAAGCATTGAATAAACGTAAATAACAGTTACGCCCTTTCTATTCGATAGGCTGTTCATTGCTTTCACTTTAAAACCCCAACCAATCTAACCTGGATAATTTGTGTACAATCCCCTCAACTCACACACACACACACACACATATATATATATATATATATATATATATATATATATATACCCGGTGAATTCAATAAATTTCCAGACTTTTTTGTATAGGCATTTAGAATTGTTGTAGACTCTTGAGAATTCAGTATGTTATTGCTATACATCTTATGAGATGACTGACCAATTTTTATGATTTCAGCTTCAAAGGAAGAGTTGCAGCAAGAACTGGAATACACTCAACTAAAGCCTGATTATCACAGCCGGTGAATTTCAAAAATGCAATCTGGACGTGAGGACACTTTAGAAGAACAATATGCAATAAAATTCTGTTTTAAACTTGGAGAAAAATGCCACAGAAACATATGGAATGCTTCAGACTGCTTTTCGAGCATCTTGCATGAATCGACCGTCAGTTCTTGAGTGGCATAAGAGATTCAAGGAAGGCAGGGAGTCTGTGAGGGATAATGAGAGGTGTGGGAGGAGTAAGGAAGTCAATACACCGGAGTTGATCGGCCAAAGGGTTACGGTTAGGGTTACTATGTTGAGGTTTTAAGGGGGTTCAGGAAGAGATTCCTAAGGAAAAGGCTAGCACTCTTCAAATCGGGTCAGTGGCATTTCCACCAGGACAATTCACCAGTCCACAACTCCATCCTTGTCATAAACTATTTGACCAAGATGGGCGCCAAGGCAATTCCTCAGCCTCTCTATAGTCCAGACCTTGCCTCTGCGACTTTTGCTTATTCCCTAAGCTCAAAGGCTGTCGTTATGAGACAATTGATTAGATGAAAGAGGCTATGACGATGGTCATTGACACGCTCACACAAGAGGACGTCCATGGGGCCTTCCATAAGTTGTTGGAACTGTACAACAAGTGCATTGCAGCCTGAGGAGATTACTTCGAAGGGGAATAGAGTTTCATGTGCGTACTATCAATAAAAGTGCCCATACGAAAAAGGCTGGAAACTTATTTAATGATCCTTGCGTATATATATATATATATATATATATATATATATATATGAAAATAATATTTCATCTCATTATATTAGTTTGTTGACTAAACGTTTCCTGTATTAAAGATGCAATCATCAGATGAAATTCAACAGTATTAATACTAATCATTTTGTTCTTTTGAGAATTTTTCACTCCAAGGTTAGCTGATGGTTTCTCACTGGAGTTTGAGTGACAGCAAGTCTCCTCAAGTCTCCAGGACTTTTCTTGGTATTGTGGCCGTTCTCAATAATGCTGTAGTTTCGATGGTCTCCACTCGCCTTCTTATTTCTAAGTCCTCCAATCCTTGTATCAATTCTTTGGTGATTGTACCGAGTGCGCCAATTATAATTGGTATCACCGTCACTTTCTAGTTCCATAACTTTTTTCAGTTCTCTAGCAAGGTCCATGTACTTATCTTTCTTTTCGATTTCTTTCAGTTTTACTCTGTGGTCTGCCAGGACAGCAAAGTCCACAATTCGACAAGTTATTTTTATTTGTTGACTATTATTAGGTCTGGTCATCTAGCCGAGATTAGATGATCCATTTGTATTTCAGAATCCTAGAGGAGTTTATTCGTCTAATTCTTCAGAGGAGATTCTGAGTCGCGCATATACCATTTGTTCGTAATTCTGACAAATAATATTAATTACTTTTAGGTTTTATACTGCTCTACAGGGAAGTATCTGAGCACTCTCTTGATTTGAGAACATTTTTAAACAATTTGTTAGTACACACAGACACGTATATATATATATATATATATATATGAGTGAGTATGTGTGTGTGTGTGTGTGTGTCTGTGTGTGATAATAAAAAATGTACTTGGGTATATTCATAGTTGGTTGGTTGTTTGGGTTTTATGGCATATCAACCCTTGTAGGTCATTTAACGCCAAATTCTGTCTATAATATATACATACATATTCAACCAAAGATTTCAAAACGAATATTAAGGTAGGTAAAATTTTCTATTAGCAGGATTTTGTATTTACCACCAAAAACTTAAATGCATAATCTCTGTGCGGACACTCATTGCCGTCTGGAGAACATACCAAATGTGATAGCCGATAGAGACAAATTGCGAAAGAAAGAGTCAAACGAATCCGTGCTGTGGACACGCCTTGGTAATGACGAGGAGGAGGATAGCGTAGACACAGCGTGAACGGTCCATGGTGACCATGGTCTGATGATTGCATAGGCGTGAAACTGAAGGTCAGCAATCGCCGTTGACTCTGTGTCTATGCTATCATAACTCAGACTTATAGAGACAATAAGTGCACAGTTAGATGTCTGTGTTAGAACTGTACACTCAATTATTCGCCAGGAACTGAAGATGCGGAAGATTTGTGTGAGGTTTGTTCCAAGGGTGCTCCGAGAAGATCAAAAAGAAAGACGTTGTCATGACTGCAGGGAGATGGTCGAGCTGATCAATTCAGATCCCGCAGTTCTTGATGCTCTGGTGACCTGAGATGAAAGCTGGATCTACTGCTATGACCCAGAGACCAAGAGACAGTGTTCCCAGTGGAAGCATGCTGGCTCTCCCAGACCCAAGAAAGCCAGACAGAGCAAATCAACCCACAAACATTTGATGATACCTTTTTTTACAGCACTGGCATGATCTACATGAACTGGGTTCCCACTGGACAGACAGTCAACAAGGAATACTATGTTGAGGTTTTAAGGGAGTTCAGGGCGAGATTCCTTCAGAAGAGGCCAGCACTCTTCAAATTGTGTCAGTGGCATTTCCACCAGGACATTACACCATTCCACAACTCCATATTTGTCACAGACTATTTGACCAAGATGGAGGTCAAGACAGTTCCCCAGCCTCTCTATAGTCCAGGCCTTGCTCCCTGTGACTTTTGGTTATTCCCTAAGCTCACAGGCTGTTCTTATGAGACAATTGAGGAGATGAAAGAGGCTGTGACGAAGGTCATTGACATGCTCACACAAGAGGACGTCCATGGGGCCTTCCATAAGTTTTTGGAACGGTAGAACAAGTGCATTGCGGCAGGAGGAGAATACTTCGAAGGTTACTAGAGTTTCATGTGTGTACTATCAATAAAAGTGGCCATACACCTCGTGGTGTAATGGTGAAAGGGATGGACTGCGAATCGTAGTTAACGAGTTCGAACTCCAGTCGCGCTATTACGTTCACTTTCGGACAAATACCCTTGGGAAAAGTATGAACCCCCTTATACTCCCAGTTACGGGTTAAATAGTACTGCTACTGTTCTTCTAGGAGAATGGTTTTGGCATTAAATAACCCACAAAAGTTGATATGCCATTCAACAAAAAGAAACCAATCAAATAATTATTTGTATCTTTCGAGTAGTTTTCAGAAACGACGAATTTCACATCAACTTTTTTTTTTTAAATATTTATTTTTTTATAAGTTTTCTTTGTCTTTCATTTCAAAAATGTACTTTGATTTTTCTGTCTATGTTCAAGTTAACAATTTTTCGACATTTTTTTTTACTTCATATTCCTAATGCTAAATAACTGATTGGCTGAACCTTTTATTTTTCATGCAAGGTAAATAGTTTACAAAGATTTCAAACGGTTGTCCCGTTAGTGGAAAACGTTCGGGTCATTCAGTGTGATTGACAGTTTTAGGTCAGTTGAAAACTTGGCTTTCATTGGATGAGATAAGGTCAGCTGACTAAAATCCTAAAAGTTAGATTGTCACTTAAATTAGTCAACTGAGAAACCACAAAGCGAGCAGGTGTTCAATTTCCATCTTTTGTCCGATTGTCTCCTGATTTGCTTATAGTCGGCAAAAGGTTCAAGAAAAGTCGTTGCTTGGTTTTGTTATAAAAATACATCTTCTGGTTAGATGGCCATCTTGTTCTTCTTCGGCCTGTAGTCGCTTCATGCCACCATATTGTTTCATCTTCTTAATTCGTTGTTCTATTCTCTTCATCGAGATGAATAATTAATACGAAATCTTTTTTTTTTTTTTTCATGTGCACTTATCACTTTATTCATTGACCTCATGTAGCACTGAATCAACGATAGAAATTCACATCTTATCACTTCAAATTACTCGGCTAAAAGTGGAAGTCTAACCTGGTCACATGATCGAAACTATTCAATCAGAGCCTTAGGCTTGGATTGACCTCAGGTTCAGATACTGTCGATCAAACCAAGTTATACTCTGTAGTATTTCCACCCGTTTAACGGTTGACTCGTTTAAATCACCTTCACTAAATGTCAATAATAGATTTTACCACTCTATTATACAACAGATTTTCTAATCTAAATTCAAACTCGGAGAAAATCTGAGGTGAAGAATTAGCGAAAATTAATGTTTACAGATTATTGGGATGTATGGTACTGAGTTGTCCTTGAAAGACAACCCAACATAAGCCATACAGTAATCAGTCATACGATTGAAAAACATACTACAATAGGCGATTTAAAGGATAGGCTGAGGACCGGAAGACCAAGAAAAACCAATGTTCCTGAGGGCAGGTGGCTTGTAAGGCTTATCACAAAAGAAACCAGTTCAACAAGTCATTTACTTCGAGATCAACTCCAGATTATCTATGACGTTGATAAAAGTTGGTAGTTTTGATTCATGACGTCTTATTCTACGATTACTTTTCGCTCTTCACAAGATATATGCTCGAATATTTACAGTGGTGTAAACACTGAATTTGAATTGGCAATTCAAAAAGAATAGCACAATTGTCTCCAGACGAAATTTAAAAGATTAAAGTACTGTGTGAAAAGAGATTTGGAAAGTATCAGATGCGAGAATGGTAGCTATACCAAATATTGGTATCTTCTTCATGTACAAGTTCAAGAACATCTTGATGTTATTTTTTGTTTATCTATATTTATTTTGTTTATTCATATTTACCCAACCCCTCTGCATGAGCCAGATTAACCTGGTTATATCTCTACGTATCGATTTTTTTAATGCCTTATCAGTTTTTGTGGGTTATTTAGCCATCCTCGAAAAAGGACTACAATTATACCATTTAACCCGTTGCCGAGGGATAAAGGGGTTCATATCTTTTCCAAGGGTATTAATCTCAAAGTATATGTTATAACGTAATTGAAATTCGAACTCACCTACTTCGAGGCTGCAGTCCAGTACTTGGGCTATTACGCCAAAGGAACTCCCCACCCTCTACGTATTGCTCTTAAAAGAATATTCACACCCGGTGAGAATATGAATCTAGCAGTCTTCCTATATGTTTTGCATCGGTCAGATTTTTTGGATTTTTACAATTTCTGGTCGTTTGTTACATTCAAAAAGAAACTTATTTTATTTAGGACCCTCTCTTTGATCTCACACTATGTTATAGTTTGGTTATTCTTTTTGTTTTTATTTGTTTTTTGTTGTTTTTTTGTTTTTTTGTTCGTTTTTTTAATAGTTCCTCATCTGGTCAATGCGCTCTATTTTGATTGCCTAACAACTGTCACATGACATTTACTATCCTCGGTAAGACATATTTCTTCTATTACCATTTTCCTTTCATTTTTTTTTCTGGGTTCATTTGACTCCCCAAAGTTGTGGATGGAAACCTCCACCGGCTCTGTCAGTTGCCACTGTACCAACCATTTTTATCTTAAGAGATGACTCGGCATCTTCTATAACTTTGTCAATGTTCCATTTCCGATCAGTTAAGGTGGACATATGAGTGCTTTTTGCTGGTGAGTCTCAGGAGTCACGAAAAATACTCCTCAGCAAGGGATATTGATAACTTGGTAATATATATGTATATATATATATATATATACACCGGTAAGGTATAAATATAAACAAACGAAAGCTACTACTTAATGTCTTATAATTCCCGAGCTGACGTAGTTCACTTGTTGGATGAGTGGTATGAGACTAAGTCTAACGTAAAGTTGGGCGGGTTTCGATCCCAGCTTCAAGCGTCCTACGTGTCTAGCCACACTGAAGAGTTGTGATACAACGAAACAGTCTGTCTGTGGACAACAATATATATATATATATATATATATATATATATATATATATGTGTGTGTGTGTGTGTGGGTGTGTGTGTTCTATAATCTTAGG
>CAUZXS010004511.1:97500-107500 GCA_963585895.1 Sepioteuthis lessoniana
AAAGAAAGAAAGAAATACAAAAGAAAGAAAGAAACAAACAAACAAAGAAACAAACAAAGAAATTGCCGATTGGTGAAAGAAAGAAAGAAAGAAAAGACAATCTATAAAAGAATTAAAAATAAAAACAATCAAGCAAAAATAGAAAGAAAAAAGAAATACTCCAATAATTGATAAAAGAAAAAGAAGAAATAAATGAATATGAAAGACAAAAAAAACATAAAATAAAAAATTTAAAAAATGAGACCAACAAAGGATGACGTCATCAAAAAGAAAAATGTTTGGCGAAAGAATCGAGGAGATAGAAATAAAGAAAAAAAAAAACGGAAGACGAAAAAAAATATGATGGAACGAAAAACTGAAATTGAAATAAATATATCTCTAAAGAAATTGTCCGTGAGAAAAAGAGAGAAAAATAACAACAACAAAAAATAGTTCCTGATTATTGAGCGAAAAATGAGATCTAAATTTTATTGCGCACGAACAAATAGTCATACGTGCATCATTTGGTTCGATGTCTTTCATTCCAGCAAGCAATTTTAATAGGATCAAAAGGCCAAAGAAGTCACATGGAAATAGTAAAATCACCAAATGTTCGACGTTTACTCGTCAATACCTTATCACAGAAGGACCATTATAGTCTCTTCTCTTACTTATTATTCGAAAAAAAAGTTTTCACTCTGTGATTATTAAGTGCTTTACTTAGAGAAACACACAACGATTGTTAGCCACCATCTTTTTCTATTGTATCTCTCTCTGGTCCGAACGATGCATACACGTTAGCAGGAAAGCGATATAACCCTTTAGTTTACGAGATGATGTAGAGAAACGATTGTAACCCTTGGCCCAGAGTTCAGTCTTGTATTTTATTAATAAATAATATCCTACAATTAACCCTGCCAAGAGGCTCAATACGTTTAGATAACAATTCGTGCCATTATTTTTTTTTTTTTTTTTTTTGTGACTGGCTTTCATGTTGCACATTATATAGCAAGGCTCAGTTAATATTGACATTGAACGACCGTTAAATTGGCAAAATGAATCCGAAACAAAATAGTTTGAACGAAAACCATCTAAGACGATGGGTTACCGATTTGACCACTGAAAACAAACAGGAAGCTAAGTTGATCATATATATTGGTTGGTTGGTTGGTTGGTTTTTATGGTATATCAACTTTCAAGTTTTTTAATGCCAAATTCTGTTTATATATATATATATATATATATATATATATATATATATATATATATATATTATAAAATTAAAGGAAAAAGCTTAAGACTAGAGCCATGAGTTTTCGGTTTATTTTATGCCCACAAACACACACACACATATATATATATATATGTGTGTGTGTGTGTGTGTGTGTGTGTGTGTGTGTGTGTGTGTGTTGGGGTGCATGCGTTGGTGTGTGCATAAAACAGAGCGAAAACTCATGGATCCAGTCTTAGGCTAGCGTAGACGCCGAATCAATGGCGCTAGGTGACTGTCATTTCTTTACCTTTTCGCTTATCAGACCCAGATCGCATAGGTGAAAAACTGACTTATAACTATAAACAGATACACACACATATTGTTATCCACAGACAAACTATTTCGTTGTATCAAAACTCTTCAACGAGATGCTTTAAGCTGGGATCGAAACCCGACTCACGTAAAGTCAGTCGGATATCTTACCCCAGATGTATCATCATTCTTTGTATAAGTGAAGGATTTTTTTCGTATAACTTTCTACACATACGCAGAGAGAGAGAGAGAGAGAGAGAGAGAAAGAGAGAGAAAAAAGAAAGAGAGGGTGAGAGAGAGACAAGTGGATAATTCGCAAATGAATACAGATGTATATAGATAGATATATAAAAACACACTCAATCACACGTACACATTCCCATATCTATATATATATATATATATATATATATATATACATATCATCATAATTATCATTTTTAAAAAGCAACACAGTATAGTATCTATGCTTTCTGTCTCAGATCTCCGTTACTTCTGTTTAAGATCAAAGTGTAGAATCTGTAGCAGTGAAAAAGCCAAAAGATAAGAATAAATATGCTGAAAAAAAAACAGCTATTTTTGAAAATAGAAAATTTGATACTTACTTAAAGAAATAAATACAGAAGAAAAAACAATCATATTAAATATCGAGTTGATTATTCTGATGTTTTTTAAATTATTTTACCTCATTTAAAAACCACCTTTGGCGTTCTTTAAGCTTGAAGTCGAGGCATATAATATTTATATAAAGACGAATTGCAAATAAGACAAAGTACTCTAAACCTTTTAAGTTATTCTCTCTAAAGAAATTAAAATGATTTGAATAAGCGAGTCCATATTATTATCAAATTACAAATCAAATTTGATATTGCCTTATTTCCTAATTTAAACATTCTAGCCCTGACATTTTGATGGCAAAAACCTCGCTTTTCTGTTGTCGATTTATCACTCAAAGGCTTATAAGATTTATCCATAAAATAAGTTGGTTCTGGGAAGCACGACTTACCTATCAGGTTACAACGGAATAGACGCTCAAGTGAAACTAGAGCATGACGCAACTATTCTAATTGTTAAATACTGTTGCCTCGAAGTATTCAGTAAAATTCACACGTGCATAAATTCTACCCTCTCATCCTTTCAGGGTGGTAACATTGGTTTGGTTTGGTTTCTTTGTTTAATGGCATATCAACTTTCGTAGGTTATTTAATGCCAAAACCATCCTTGTAGAAGAAGAGTTGTGATACTCTTTAACCCACAGCCAAGGAGTATGAGGGATTTTATACCTTTCTCAGGAGTATTAGTCTAAAAGTGAACGTAATAGCGCGGCTGGAGCTCGAGCTCGCTTACTTTAGGGGTGCAGTCCAACACATAAGCCACGACTCCTTGTATCATTTGTGTAGCAATTGCAGGTATTTCCATCGCACCCTGTATAATAATAATAATAATAATAATAATAATAATTTGCTGTCCCGGCTGACCACAGAATAAAACTGAAAGAATTTGAAAAGAAGGATAAGTACCTCGACCTTGCTAGGGAATTGAAAAAACTATGGAACATGCAGGTGACAATTATACCAATTGTGATTGGTGCTTTTGGTACAGTAACTAAAGGATTACTAAAAGGACTGGAGGACTTGGACGTTGGCAGACGGGTGGAGACCATCCAAACGACAGCATTACTGAGAACGGCCAGAATACTGAGAAGGGTCCTGGAGACTTGAGGAGACTTGCTGTCACTCAAACTCTAGTGAAAGACCATCAGTTAACGCTGATGTGAAAAACTCTTATAACAATAATTATCAGACAAGTTAAAAGTAATGCCAAATAAACAGAATTGTTTTCAAACTGTATGTATTTATCTAGCCCATCCACTGCAAGCAGACTAAACCTGTTTTGAATTTAGAGTTTTCCGTATCTTAAATTGTTTGCCAAACCAAGGCTAAAAAATAGTCAGCCCTAATATTTACCCATTACTGGGAAGGGAGAAGACAGAGGTTCATGCCTTTCCCGAGCGCTTAAAGAAAAAGCAAACGACCTCGTTCAGTATTTGAACCTGGATCACCGCTTCCAATTCTTACGATGATAACCGCAACACTAAGAGCTCCTCTAATCCCTTGGGTGGCATTCTCATTAAAACGACAAGTAAATGGCGTGCATCCACTTTTTTAGAGGTCTTGCCGTCTAGACTGCAAAGGTCACAATGGGAAAGCGTTTTGTCCAATTACTCAGCCACCCACCTTTTTCTTCCGCAAATAATGTGGCATACCACGGACGAGTTTATTTTGTCAAGACATTTGATGATGTCACAGATACGAGGGAGAAGTGAATTCATGCCTTTCCTAAACAACCTCGGTCGGAACTCGATCTCTGCTCATCATGACAGTTACTACACCCCGACACCTGCAATGCATACGGTGTATATAAATACCCGAGACATATTTAGAGCAAATTAACCAAGAATGAGATGAAGACATTTTAACCCTATTGCACCCGGGATTTTTTACCTCTTTGATGTTCTCAAACGTCGTCGGGTGGGGCCCGGATACCCGGTCTGTATAAACTTAAACAGGATGTTACCCAGAGAATCCAGACCGTTTAAATTGGACGAGCATACAACAAGATGATGTTCAGATTTTTGTTTAACAAACAGACTGCTGACTAATTGGCAACCGTGTCTGTCTTCCCATTCGCTATCACGTGACAAATTGGCGGGAGTATAGCCAGACAAACCTCAATATAGCACGACCCAGTCCAACACGCACTGGGATTTATTATTATTATTATTGTTATTATTATTATTATTATTATTATTATTATTATTAATTCAACATTAAAGATATTTTCCACACATTTCTTGTCTTATCAAGCGAAATCTCCAAGATGATAGAACCTGAGATGTTGTCAATTGTGAAAATTGACTCACCACTGCCTCAACTTTATGCAAACACCATCATTACAAAAACTCACACGAACTAGGAACATAAAATAATTTTTTTATTGTAAGAGAAAAGTTGAAAAAGACATCATAATGTAAAAGATCCCTCCAAAAAGTATTCTGGATTTTCGGTTAGAATGAAAATAACATCCAATTTTCTAGATGACATTTATTAGATATTGACTCTGGTTGTTATTTAGGAACGATACAATGAGTAATTTGTATCGTTTTCTTTCAGATTATATGAATATTGTTTGTAATCTTCTTCGGTATTTCACCTCTATATTCGTCCCAACTAAAAAATACATTACATATGTTTTACTCAACGAAGAAAACATGTTCCCAGAGAATCTGTGTGACGCTTGCTGTGACCCACTGTTCTCGCCAGACCGTCAGATGAATTCTGTAGACAGCTTTGTTCTCGGTGAGGATGATGATCCTCTATCATAATGTTGAATGCCATCATCAGTAGATCTCGCGACGAAACAGACCGTCTTCACACAATTCAATTGGCCAAACATCTTTTAGAGCAGTTCATTTGGAAAAAATTGTTTCATCTTCCCTGAATTCTTGATTTTGATCTTCCTGGTTTTCACTTGTTTAACAAATTACAGTCGGTAGGGGCTGCAGAATATATCGACTGCATCTCTACAGAAGAGTAAGAGCCCCTCCCCCTCAACGAGTGTCCTGATTAGGATGGAGCTTTGGAGAATGCGGAGTATCCCTTCATTGCCATCGATCGCGGAGTGGTAGCACCTAATAGGGTCCTATCTATGAATCGAATAGAACTGTTTGACATTTAAACTGAGTGCAAACAAATGACTGATGTTTAAATTGAATTGTTTGAAATACAACTGTTTGATCATTTAAATTTGTGTAAACAAAAAACTGGTGTTTAATTGAATTGTTAGTGATACATAGAAATATTTGGAACTATTTAACTTTGTTGATTTATGTTTATAAATCATATATATCTAATATATTTGGCATTAAATAACCTATAGTGATTGGTATGCCGTATTGGAGGTGCCCGTGGTGTAATGGTTATCGTCGTAGGCAATGGACACGGCGACACGAGTTCAAATCCTGGACGAGACTGATTGCATTTTACATAGCACTAATACCCTTGGGAAAGGTATCAATCCAATTATTCTCCCTCTAGCTATGGGTAAATAGTTGGGCAGACTAGGTTCTTCAGCCTTGGTGAAGCAACTAGTCTAGGAGAAGGAAAACTCTGAATTCAAACCTGTTAAACTCCGCTTGAAAATTGACCTTGACCTTGACATATCCTGCCCGAGCGGAGGGGTTGGTAAATATGATATGCCGTAAACCAAACCAAATCAACAGAATTATTTGGATGGTCTTTGGTTGACATCCAATAAAGAAAGGATTTTACAAGCGTATCATGTATAATCTTATTGACAGATGAAAAGAGATTCTAAAAAGTAATGGAGGTTGTATTAATAATTGAATATTTCTATTGGCATAAAAAATATATTCATTTAGAATATATTCGCGAAAATCGGATATTACATTTGTTCCAACCGGATAAAAAAATTTTCTGAAGAAAACTCTCTCTATCACCTCTCTCTCTCTCTCTCTCTCTCTCTCTCTCTCTCTCTCTCTCTCTCTCTCTCTCTCTCTCTCTCTCTCTCTTTCCCCTGTGCACAGGAAAATAATAATATTGTTGCCTTTAAATCTCAACTAAAACCGCGTGCAAAATAACAATATTTTCCGGTGATAGGGGTTTGGAGGGGCCTGTACGTGAAGGGTACAGGAGCCTGGAGGTGCAGAGGCCTGGAGGTGCTGAGGTCGGAGGAAGGATTCACTCATCTCTCTCCGTACAGTTAAAACAAAAACTTTTTTTTTTCATGGTTAACAATAAAGATTTCTCGTACTTCAAATTATATAATACTATCCTTTTAGTCCTATTTAGCACCCAGAAACTACCTGCGCATTATACAAAAAAGATTTTTTTTTTTTTTTGGCGGCACTCAAATCAACCATGCGTCGGGTTACCATGGCAACAGAACCACTTGAAAATAGTGACGAGATATTTGGTACCGACTTGCCATTCACGTATATGTATGTCAGTAGGTTAGCAAATAGGATAGATTGCAATTTAAGAAGATATTGTTATTCTTCTTCCCCCCCCCCCGACAGAAACTTGGAATAGACGATGTTCCTGATGAAAAGGAAAAAGGAAAGGTTATACGAATTTTCTGAGGGTAAATTTTGAATTTCATTAATTTTCTTTCCGTTTTATTGTTTTTTCTTTTCTTTTGTTTTCACTTCATCTATATTCTACGATCTTTTGCTTATATTTTTCCTTTTATCTTTAACACGCGTGTTATAGGTGGGTAAATATTTACGAGGCGAAATATAGTAACATATCATTTCCTTTTCATTAAAATGCAGGCATATAATGGTTGTATTTCTGACCTGTAAAATTACCTGGAAAATATTCATAATCACTCCATATAGATATAGATATATTTCAGTCTGGTCAGATCTATCTATCTATCTATCTATCTATCTATCTTGCTCTCTCTTTGTATATATATACATATATATATATACATTCCAGTCTGTTCATATCTCTCTCTCTCTCTCTCTCTCTCTCTCTCTCTCTCTCTCTCTCTCTCTGTGTGTGTGTGTGTGTGTGTGTGTGTGGATGTATGTGCGTATATGCGCGTGCGTTAGCCTGTTCGTATATTTATTTGTATTCGTTCACATACACACACACACACACATATATATATATATATATATATATTCTCACAGTCGGGAAGGAGATTTTCAATGCCTTCAATCGCAAATCCTTATACTTTTTTAATGTCGATTGTGGAATATCGAATTCCCATTAGGTTTTTGGTGTGATCCCGGAAAACAATTTTCTCCATTGAGTCCACGTGATGTTTTCGTGTTAATAGAAGACTGAATTGTTGTCCATTAAACCGAGAACCCATTTACCAAGAGAACAATATACCTTATCCTCCATTAACAGGCTCACGCTTTGGCGACACACTTACTCTATGTCCGTGAAATTCGATCGCATATATCTTTTTCAATTATTCTTTCTTTTGCTCGCTGGAAAGCTCGAACCAAGAGAAACCCAACATTAATTAATTCTAAGTTTTGCCCCGTACAAACAAACCAAACACCCACACACATATATATATATATATATATATATATATATATATATATATATATATATATATATGAGGTGCATACGATAAGTTTCTAGCTTTTTTTCGTATGGGCACTTTTATTGATAGTACACACATGAAACTCTCGTCCCCTTCGAAGTAATCTCCTCCAGCTGCAATGCACTTGTCTACCGTTCCAACAACTTATGGAAGGCCCCATAGACGTCCTCTTGTGTGAGCGTGTCAATGACCTTCGTCACGGCCTCTTTCATCTTCTCAATTGTCTCATAACGACAGCCTCTGAGCTTAGGGAATAACCAAAAGTCACAGAGAGCAAGCTCTGGACTATAGGGACAGTGAGAAACTGTGTTGATGCTCATCTCGCTCAAATAGTCTGTGACAAGGATGGAGTTGTGGACTGGTGCATTGTCCTGGTGGAAATGCCACTGACCCGATTTGAAGAGTACTGGCCTCTTCCGACGGAATCTCTTCCTGAACTCCCTTAAAACCTCAATATAGTAACCTTAACCCTAACCGTTTGGCCAATCAACTCTGGTCTATTGACTTCCTTACTCCCCCCACACCTCTCATCATCCTCACAGACTCCCTACCTTCCTCGAATCTCTTATGCCACTCAAAAACTGATGCTCGATTTATACAAGATGGTCGAAAAGCAGTCTGAAGCATTCCATACGTTTCTGTGGCATTTTTTCCAAGTTTAAAACACAATTTTATTGCATATCGTTCGTCTAAAGTGTCCTCACGTCCAGATTGCATTTTTGAAATTCACCAGCTGTGACAATAAGGCTTTAGTAGGGTGTATTCCAATCCCAGCTGTAGTTGTTCATTTCAACCTGAAATCATAAAAATTGGTCAGTCATCTCATATCATGTATAATAATAACATATTGAATTTTCAAGAGTCTACGACAATTTTAAATGCCCATACGAAAAAAGTCTGGAAACTTATCGTATGCACCTCGTATATATGTATATATATATATTAATATATATTGAGAATTTTAAAGTTATGTATCCTTATTTCCTCTCCCTGGCAATAGGTAAGATAGTAGGCTAGACTCAGTACACGAGGCCTAGTTGGTAACCAGTCTAGAAGAATCGCATTGACTTCAAAATTAATTGTGATATGTTTAGCAAATTTCACTCGAAGACATCCGAAGGAACGTTTACGAAGTTCGGCTGAGAAGTTCCAAGGCTGACCAAGATGCTTTCATTTAATGTGACCAAATGAGGTTTATTTTTCAACATAATCTCCCTTGCGGTCCACACACTTCTTCCATTAGTGTTGCAATCATCAAAAAGTCATCAAAAGCAAATATGACATTATCAAAGGATCATTTCAGCCACCCTTACACACACACACACACACATAAATATATATATATATATATATGTGTGTGTGTGTGTGTGTGTGTGGGTGGGTGGGTGTTCACCAATGGTCTGGGAGACCGGGGTTCAATCCTAGGTCGAGTCATACCAAAGATTCAAAAAATGGTACATGATTATGCCTTGCTTGATACTCAGCATTATAAGGTAAAGATCAAGGGTAAAGTGGAGCAATCCGGGGAATGGAGTACCGCCCTCCCCTACACCTCGGTGTTGTAGTTAATAAAAAGGGACCCTTCGGATCACCCACGACTAAGGTCGTCAACTTTACTTTTTAATATATATATATATATATATATACGTATATATACACTATCACACACACACACACACACACACACACACACACACACACACACAGAGGGATATGAGAGATCCGTGAATTCTAACTTACCTGACAATCGATTTTTATCATTATCCTATTTTATTCTTGGAAAATATTATAATGTTGCGCTGCTTTTTTTGCATTGAGCACTGTAAAGCTTTTAATGATTAAAAACGATTTTAGCGTTAGATTTTAATCATATATATATATATATATATATATATATATATATATATATATATATATATATATATATATATATGATTAAAAACGATTCTAGCGTTAGATTTTAATCATATATATATATATGATTAAATATATATATATATATATATATATATATATATATATATATATAAGTAAAGTTAGCGACCATAGTCGAGGGTGACCCGAAGGCCCCCTTTTCGATAGCTACTACACCAAGGTGTAGGGGAGGGCGCTACTCCATTCCCTGGATATATATATATATATATATATATATATATGTATATATATATAATTAAAATTTTACGCTAAAATCGTTTTTATTTATTAAAAGCTTTACAGTGCTCAATGCAAAAAAAAGCAGAGCAATATTATAATATTTTCCAAGAATAAAATAGGATAATGATAAAAATCGATTGTCAGGTAAGTTAGAATTCACGGATCTCTCATATCCCTGTGTGTGTGTGTGTGTGT
>CAUZXS010004511.1:112500-122500 GCA_963585895.1 Sepioteuthis lessoniana
TTCTGCAGCCCCAGCCGACTGGGATGGAATCAACGTTAAAGAGCGGGAAAATATTTCAATTTTTAATTTTTTCTCCTTAAAAAAAACGCTGCAATGTTTATAAAAAGATTACATCATTTGATTATTCTATTTTATATATATATATATATATATATATATATATATATATATATATATATTGCATTCCACATAGCTCTAATATCCTTGGAAAGAAATGCATCTCGCTATTCACTCTCCAACTATGGGTACATAGTAAGGCAGACAAGGCTCATTAACCTTGGTATGGCAACCAGTCTAGGAGAAGGAAAACCTGTTAAACTAATCTTAAAATATTGACCTTGGGTCGAATCCAGCTCGTGCAGAAGGGTTTGAATTGCTACATATATACTAAGTTTCCCAACAACAGCCGTAGCTCTTGGAGTCGTCAGCTTCCTCATTTTTGGTTCACACGGCTTCAGAGTCGATTCCAATGTCTGCACAGGAGTGTAGGAAAAAGTTGAGAAGCCCTGTACTAGGTATACAGGTAGCAGATAAATCACTATATATACGCGAGGATCATTAAATAGGTTTCCAGACTTTTTTCGGATGGGGACTTTTATTGATAGTACACACATTGAACTCTCGTCCCCTTCGAAGTAATCTCCTCCGGCTGAAATGCACTTGTTGTACCGTTCTAACAACTTATGGAAGGCCCCATGGAAGTCCTCTTGTGTGAGCGTGTCAGTGACCTTCATCACAGCCTCTTTCATCTCCTCAATTGTCTCATAACAATAGCCTCTGAGCTAAGGGAATAACCAAAAGTCACAGGGAGCAAGCTCCGGACTATAGGGAGGCTGAGGAACTGTGTTGATGCCCATCTTGCTCAAATAGTCTGTGACAAGGATGGAGTTGTGAACTGGTGCATTGTCCTGGTGGAAATGCCACTGACCCGATTTGAAGAGTGCTGGCCTCTTCCCAAGGAATCTCTTCCTGAACTCCCTTAAAACCTCAACATAATAACCCTAACCGTTTGGCCAATCAACTCTGGTCTATTGACTTCCTTACTTCTCCCACACCTCAGATCATCACTCACAGACTGCCTGCCCTCCTTGAATCTCTTATGCTACTCAAAAACACATGCTCGATTCATGCAAGATGGTCGAAAAGCAGTCTGAAGCATTCCATACGTTTCTGTGGCATCATTTTTTTCCAAGTTTAAAACAGAATTTTATTGCATATCATTCTTCTAAAGTGTCCTGATGTCCAGATTGCATTTTTGAAATTCACCAGCGGTGACAATCAGTAGGGTGTATTCCAATTGCTGCTGTAGCTGTTCATTTGAACATGAAATCGTAAAAATAGATCAGTCATCGCATAAGATGTATAGCAATAACATAGTGAATTCTCAAGAGTCTACGACAATTTTAAATGCCGGTACAAAAAAGTCTGGAAACTTATTGAATTCACCACGTATATATATGTGTGTGTGTGTGTGTGTGTGATTTTAACTAAGACTATTTCATATTTTATATAGTTGTCTTGCGGCTCAAATATAGCTTTACGTTAAAAAAAAGAGTATTTTTCATGTTTACTTAAGAAGTAGAAAAACGATATGTGCATTGCTCATAAATCTAACACAATACTATTTACCTGTGCAATATTCTTCTTAATCTCTAATAACCCCAATTTCAAATGAAATTTGAAAAGAATACGTTCAGGGTAACATGGTCATCTGCATAGTTTAATATTTTCAACGTAAAACATAACGACGAAAGTCAACTGAAAATATTACACAAATATACAAACCTGAGACGAAAAAACAGTCGATGGAATGGAAACTCACTGTCCAGTAAATCATAACTCCCCAGTACAGCAGTCAGTAAAGAAGGTCATGCTGACAGTCATCTGGAACTTGAAAGGACCTATCAGTATTAATTTCTTTGAAATAGGGGCAATTATAAATAATAATTCATATTACCAACTCTTGGGGTAACATTTCACCTTATTTATTGAATGACTCTATTATATAAATTATATAAATGTATGTAGAGAAACTTGAAACATTCATGGGACGGGTAAGCAGTAAAGTCTATTGTGCTGGCTGAATCAGTGAATTTTGAAAGAATCTAGATGGGTAGGCACAGTATCCGCGGTTGAATGTTCCGAAGTTTCAGTTATTCGCGTTCAACTTTCGAAATAAACAATTCATATGTTTTACCTAATAATAGTCCAAAGATACAAAAATTAAGCTAATGATTCGAATATTACAAAGATGTAAAGTGATTTATTTAAGTAAAAATATGAAAGTTCAGGAGTAGCAAGGAAGTTAGGAACTCTCTATTGTCAAGAATAGGTCCCTGAAATAAATGAGTGACCGTTAAAAATATTAAATCTTTTTTGAAAAAAAAATTGCGACGATCGCGAATGTTAAAAACAGCACTATTTAAAACTATAGAACGCAGTTTCACTGAGCATTTGCCCTGTCGGCTGGGGGGGCTGTAGAATACACCGACTACTTCTCTGCAGAGGGGTTAGACCCCCACCCCAACGAGTGTCCTGGATACGACAGTAAACAATCTGATGGTGAGGTTCCAGCCATGCTGGAGCTTTGGGGAATGCAGAGTACCTCTTTATCGCCATTGCTCCCAGGTCCACTCTGGTCCGGCGTGGTAGCGCCTGATAGGACCCAATCTATGGGTTAAATAGAACTAACGGTATACTTATGCTAAACTGAACTGTTTGATTAAACTGAATAGGTTGAAATACAAATGTTTTTGACAATTAAACCGTACTTAAATTTTAAACTGCGTGCTTAGGCCTAACTGAATTATTTGAAATAGAACTGTTTTTTGACATTGAAACTGTATTTACACTAAACTGAATTGTTTAACATAGAAATGTTTTGACAGGTAACTGTGTGTAAACAAAATCTGTAATTATACTAAACTGAATTAGCTGAATTAAATCTGCTTGACTAAACTGAATAGCAAGAAATAGAAATGTTTTTCACAATTAAACTGTACTTACATTTAAACTGCGTGCTTACGCTAAACTGAATTATTTGAAATTGAACTGTTTTTGACATTGAAACTGTACTTACACTAAACTGAATTATTATGTATAACTGCTTAAATAGTTTGAAATAGAAATGTTTTTGATTATTGATCTGTGTACTCATGCTAAACAGAAGTGTTTGAAATAGAACTGATTATTTACATAAAATGGATTTGGCGTTAAATAACCTACAAAGGTTGATATGCCATAAAACCAAACCAAACCACTAAATTCACTGAGCATATGTGTGCGTGTGTGTGTGTGTGTGTGTCTCTCTCTCTCTATATATATATATATACACACACAGAAAGAAGGAGAGAGACAGACAGAGATAGGTACAAGTGTGTTTGTATGTGTGTGTGTGTGTGTGTGTGTGTGTGTGTGTGTGTGTGTTAGAGAGAGATAGAGAGAGAGAGAGAGAGAGAGAGAGAGAAATAGAGAGAGCTTTTTGAAATCTACTGGAAGTTTCGTTACACATTCTTCGCGAATAAAGGGTACTGATTGAACTGACTTTTGAAGATTGTAGACGAAAAGAAGAAGTGAAGGAGCGTTCTTCAATAACAACCTTGCTGCACATGTAGGGGTAACAATATCAAGCTGTTACTCTCATCGCCAACCTTGTCAGAGACAAGTAATTGCTTTTTGTTTCTTGTTTTTTTTTGTTGTTTTTTTTTTAGTCTTGAATCTTCATGAAAGTGAAAGAATAATAAAAATTTTGAATTGTTTAAAAAGTCAATGATTTTTTCCCCTGCAATAGGGCTGAATTTCAGGTGAAATAAATGTTGAAGCGAAAAGTTAAGAAAAAAAAGGGGAAGAAATTTGCAATTCGATAAACAAATAAATAGATAAATAAAATAAAAACATTTTTGGGGGAAAAAGATAAATATTTAAGGGAACAAGTAAAAAGAAAAGAAATATAAAAATTCTGCAAGAAAAGGGTGGAAAAAAGAAAAAACTCAGGAAGAGAGGGGGAGAAAAAAGATACAAAGTTTGTAGTCGGAGTAAAAGAAAGAAAGAAAGAAAGAAAGAAAGAAAGAAAGAAAGAAAGAGAAAAATGCTTAAGAAAGAAAGAAAGAAAGAAAGAAAGAAAGAAAGAAAGAAAGAAAGAGAAAAATCCATAAGAAAGAAATAAAATTGGGAATGAAATAAAAAGAGAAAAAAAAACGAAAAGGAAAGAAAGTGAATATCCAAAAATGGCGGTTAAAAAAACTGACTGTAAATGTTGCAGCCGAACGTAAAAAGGATAAATTCAACGGAATAAAAAAATGGTGATGAATTGTAAAGGACACATTGTATGGTGCGGAAATGAGGTAAAAAGACCGGATATATGCCGAATTACCTCCCTTATGCAAGTGGAAACACATACACACACCCACACACTATATATATATATATATATATGAAAAAGACTTATAAATCAATGAAGAAATTATAAATAGATTGTTTGGGTTTATTGTTGGACCAGGCGTGATAGTTCGGCCTCGGTTCAGGCTGAAGACAAAAAAAGGTCACGCAAAAGACAAGGGAATCACATGAGGATCCTAAACATAGCATATATATATATATATATATATATATATATATATATATATATATATATCCGTGCTGTCAGGGCAACTTGATGATGATATATATATGTGTCTGTGTGTGTCCATCTATATGTGTGAATAATAGCACTAATACCCTTGGGAAAGGTATGAATCCAATTATTCTCCCTCCAGCTATGGGTAAATAGTAGGGCAGACAAGGTTCTTCAGCCTTGGTGAGGCAACTTGTCTAGGAGAAGGAAAACTCTGAATTCAAACCTGTTAAACCCCGCTTAAAAATTGACCTTGTGTCATATCCTGCCCGAGCGGATGGGTTGGGTAAATAGGATCTGTATGTGTGAATAATTATTTGCTTAGTTTAGCTTGTGTCACACACACACACATACATATATAGGTATAGAAATAGAGAGAGAGAGAGAGAGAGAGAGAGAGAGAGAGAGAGAGAGAAATTGAAAAAGAATTTAATGTAAAAGAAAGTCATGTTATAACGTTTCGGTTCTAATGTACCATCATTAGAACATAAAAAAGATTATATCAAATGACGTTAGCTCACCGATGGATTTTTAAATATATACAAAACAAGAGGAAATATATATTCAGAGGAAAGGGGGTAACCGTTTAGTCAATGACTCAGCATTAGTATTTTAAATATGTCACGTGACTGTTTAAGACAATGATGTAGAACAAATAGAATCATCAAGTGAAATAATGAATTAAAAGGAGAAAGAAGGAAGGAAAGAAAGAAAAGAAAAGAACAGAAAAATAAGAGAAAAGGAAATAAGGGAATGTAAGAAAAAAGAAAAGAGAGTAAAAAGGAAACAAGATAATATATCAAAGGTAGATAACTAATTATTGTCAAATCTAAAATCAAACCTATGTCAATTGATATGTTTATAGATTAAAAATTTAAAAAGTGGAAAAACAGAATTTGAAGGGAGAAAAGTGGATGAAGTTTGAAATGAAAATAGCAAAAGTAAATCAAATATTAACCGGGGAAAGGGGAAAGAATTGAAAAGAGGGGAATTTGAAATATCTGAGTAAAAAAAGGAGGTGTGTTAGAAATAAGTCTGTCAGGATTAATGGGGAAATTGTGAAAATATGTATGGAAAATAATTAAAAATGGAAGATATTGTAGCTATTTAAGACGAGTTTTCCCAAATAAAGTGATATGCTGAAAAAGCCGGGCGATTATTAACACTTATACAAAGTGAAATTGCACCGGCTTCGAAAATTTGTCTCAATTTTTTGTTGTAGATATAAGCTAACACAGAGGCTGCATTAAAATCAAAGTTGTTATCAGACTTAAAAATGTGTTGAGGAAGTTCATTATTAAGATTAACAACTCAAATGTCTCTTCTATGTTTGTTCAAATGTCTATGAATGTTTCTCGACGTTTCGCCAATATATTTCAATTTACAGTCTTTCCAAGGAATACATTAAACACCGTCATTAGAAATAATGTCGTGTCGCGGACTTGAATGTCGTAGATCGCGCATCATTTAAGGATTTTTGAGTTATTTTTCATAGATATTTTTCAATGCATTAGGGTTTTTTCCAAAAATTTTCACAATTTCCTCATTGTAGATAACATTTTTAAACAACCCAGAGATTTTTTTTTTTGGCTCCCAGTTGAATGGTTTCATCTATTCCTATCTAATACGAATAGTTCTACGTACAATTAATCATTTATTTGCATACAGTTAAATGCTTTCAAGTATTGCTATTTGACACTAACAATTCAATTAAACATCAGTTTTGTTTTTGTTTTTGTTTTGTTTTGTTTTTTGTTTACAGACAGTTAAATCATCAAACTGTTCTATTTAACACAGTTCAATTGTTTCCACAGAGTTTAAATATGAAACAGTTCTATTGAACCCATAGATAGGATCCTATCAGGTGCTACCATTCCGGGTCAGAGTGGACCTGGTAGCAATGGAAATGAACGGGTACCCGGCATTCTCCAAAGCTTCAGTATTACTGGAGCCTCACCATCAGATGGTTTAATGTCATATCAAGAACACTCCTTGCAGGGGAATTTCCCCCTCAGCAGAAATCCAGTCGATGTATTCTACAGCCCCAGCCGATTGGGCCACACGTTGCAGGGGGGTATTACCCCTCTGTAGAAATGCAATCGGTGTATTCTACAGCACCAGCCGACTGGGCCACTCGTTGCAGGGGGATCTTACCCCTCTGCAGAGAGGCAGTCGGTGTATTCTACAGCCATCAAATACTTTATTACTGAGTTGTGAGTTCGATGCTCACTTGGTGCCCTATACATAAACGTCAAAATTATTCTTATTAAGAATATTCACTTGTATTCAGAACAATTACTTGAAGCGCAAATTATTTACAAATAATTATCCTTAATAAATCAGCATAAGTACTTGAGACAATTGCTTAAAACTGATTTCAGTATTAAGTAACCTAACAATGTTTGACATACATTGGGGACTGTGGAGTGCTCTTCATTGCCCTTACTTCCATATTCACTCTGACCGGGAGTGGTAGTGCTTATTTGGGTCATAAAAATGAGATCTGTTTTAGAATTATTTGTATTAGATATGAATACTTGAAAACATTTGACAGCAGATTATTATTATTAAGAGTAGTTACTTGAAAGTACAATTGTTAACAATTTATTATTATTATTATCATTATTATTATTATTATTATTACTTGAATTTTTCACACGGGCTTTAGCCAATCGTTTCTCACAGAAACTTGAGTGATAGCAAGTCTCCTCAAATCACCAGGACTCTTCTCAGTATTCTAGCCGATCCCAACAATGCTGTAGTTTGGATGGTTTTATTATCGCTATTTACTCATCGAGAGTTTTTTACATCAGCGTTAGCTGATGGTTTTTCACTGGAGTTTAAGTGACAATAAGTCTCCTCAAGTATCCAGGACTCTTCTCAGTATTCTATCCGTTCTCAATAATGCTGTAGTTTGGATGGTCTCCACTCGTCCGCCAACTTCCAAGTCCTCGAGTCACTGTAATAATCCTTTACTTACTGTACCGAAAGCACCAATCACAATTGGTATAATTGTCACCTGCATGTTCCATATTTTTTTCAATTCCCTAGCAAGGTCGGCGTACTTATCCTTCTTTTCACATTCTTTCAGTTTTATTCTGTGTTCAGCTAGGACAGGCAAGTCCATAATTCTGCAAGTTCTCTTTTTTTCTTTTTGTGATTAATTTAAGGTCTGGTCTTCTGGCCGAGATTAGGTGATCCGTTTGTATGTCAAAGTTCACTTGAGTTTATGTGTGTCATTCTCCTGGACAGATGCTGGTTGTGCCTATACCATTTGTTCGTATGGTCAATTTTCAATTTCTTGCACCGCTCCCAGTGGATCACCTTACCCACCCAGTCGTCTAGTCTTATGCTCCTTCTGTGCTAATTTGCTGCATTCGCTTATTTTGTGATTGATGGTTTCATCTCTGTTACCACATAACCTACATTTGCTATATTGTTGCGTCTTATCTATTCTCGCTTTGATATGATTGGTTCTTACAGCATTGTTTTGTGCTGCTATTAGGAGAGATTCTATTTCTCTCTTAAAGTTTCTTTTTCTTAGCCACGTCCAGGTTTTCTTGTGTGATATGTTGTTTATTAGTCATTTAAAACGCCCATAGAGTTTTTTTTTCTAGTTATTGTCATTCTGTTGTCCATCGTGTTATCAGTATCGTTTCTGATGGCGGTAATGAGTCCTCTATCATGTTTTTGTATGTAGTTTTCGAGTCGTTGTATCGATGCGGCAACGCCGTCTTCAATGCTGGCAAGTCCTGTTCCTCCCTATTTTCTAGATACATATAGTATGTCAACGTCGTCTCTGGGGTGTAATGCCTTATGCATGGTTATTAGTTTTCTTGTTATTGGTCCATTTGTTCATCTCTGGTCCACTTCAGAAAGGGTCCGGAATATCTAACGAGGGGTACAGCCTAGGTATTCATTCCTTTGATAAGGTTTCGGCTAGAGAGTTTTGTCTCGAGTTGCTTTCTAGTTCTGAGATATTCTTTCTTAATTTTTTCTTTCATCTTGATGGTGTCAGCCTCCAAGAAGCCCAAATATTTGAACGTTTCTTTTTCTCCGAGCATTCTAATCTTGTAGTTCCATTTCGTCAGTCATGTGTCGTTTGCCACTTTTCATTACTAGCATTGCACAGTTTTCTATACCAAATTCCATTCCTATGTCCTGACTGTATATTCTTACTGCGTGTATTTGAGTTTTCTGTTTTTTTTATTTTTTGCAAAGGGTTTGTTGTCGTTCATGTACATTAGATGATTGATCTTTTCCTACGATTTACTTTGTATCCGGCTGTGCATTTTCAGAGTATGTGGTTAAATCGCTTCATCGCAATTATGAATAGTAATTGTGATAGTGCATCTCCTTGAAATATACCTCTTTGGACCTTCGCTTCAGCTAAGCTTATTCCTACGGTCAATTCCACTCTCATCTGATATTTTGTACATTTTGAAGCAGTTTATTATCCAGCTTTGCGGAAACATATCCTATACTTTTGTGTAGTCAATCTAAACTATTGCAAGATTTTTCTGTGTGGTCTTACTCTCGTTGAGGATGTGCTTATCTATGTAAAGTAACTCTGCTGTGCCTCTGGATCCTTTGCAGCATCTTTTCTGTTCCTCGGGGAACAATCCGCGGCTTGTTAGTGATTAGTAAATCTCTTCCCTTATTTGTGCGGTAAATATTTTCCACATCATCAGTAGGCAGGTTATGGGTCTGTATTTGTTTGTGACGGTTCCTTTTCTTGGGTCCTTTTGGATCAATGTGGTCTTTCCTTTGGTCATCCATTTGAGTACGTATGCTCCTTGTAGGCATCTGTTCATTTCTAGTGCTAGTCAGTCGTGAATGGAGGTGAATTTCTTGAACCAGAATCCATGTATTCCATCATGGCTTGGCATTTCCCGTTTGATGTTTTTTTTTTTTGTGTCGTTTTGGGTAAATTGATGTGTATTTCCACTTTTGAGCCACTCTAATTCTCTTGTAATATTGTTTATCCATTCAGCCTTTTCGTTATGTTTTTTCCTTTTTTTTTTTTTTTTTTTGTTGCCATATTTTAGTCCAAAATCGTTCGGTTTCTAATGCATCCGGTTGTTGGTATGTATTCGTGTTTTCTCTTCCTTGTTGTTGGTAGAATTTTCTTTCTTCTTCTTCTTCTTATTATTATTATTATTATTATCATTACTATTATTATTATTATCACTACTACTACTATTTTCCTCCTTGGGAGTTTTTCACGCCGGTTTTAACTGATGATCTTTAACAGTGGTCAGAGTGATAACAAGTCTCTTCAGGTCTCCAAGACTCTACTTAGTATTCTTGCCAATTCCAGAAATGCTGTAGTCTGTATAGTCCTGATTCTATGTCTGATTTTAAATTCCTTCAGGTTTTTTCCCAGCT
>CAUZXS010004511.1:127500-137073 GCA_963585895.1 Sepioteuthis lessoniana
AAGTTCGCCCATCACGAAAACTATCAAAATTAGACGAACCAGACATGCAGGACACTGCTGGAGAAGTAGAGACGAGCTTATAAGTGATGTACTCCTGTGGACCCCTTCACATGGACGAGCAAAGGCAGGACGACCAGCTAGAACCTACATACAGCAGCTCTGTGCCTATACGGGATGTATCCCTGAAGACCTGCCGGAAGCAATGGACGACAGGGAAGGGTGTCGAGAGAGGGTCAGGGATATCCGTGCTGATGGCGCAATGTGATGATGATGATGATTGCTGCACAGCGTAGTGACAAATTGCTGATCTCATTGATCAGTTGAAATTAATTATCACTACTTTCTGGTTGATAAATAGATTGATAGATGTGGACAGACTGAGATAGATAGATAGATAGATCACCTATCCTCACCAGACACTGAGATGATTCCGCTTTCAATCCATTGACCTTTCCGCTTGGCTGGTAATGTCATCAGATGGCACGACCGATCCGCTTATCTGCCCACATTGTTCTTTTCTTGTGGGGATGGCTATCCAGACTGCAGATCAATCGCTAATCGGTTGGCAGTCGATGAGTGGACGGATGAGACCGCACAATAAAGAAAGAAGAAATAGTCGAACACCAACAGAGAACAGAACACGGCTTTGAGACAATAATAATATTCAATTTAAAAAAGTGTTTTTAAAAATGGAAGGTACATTCACTTTTCCCAGAGGATGGTATTGATTGACGGAGACCAAATTCATGAATTAACAGTCAGTCAATTTCTAATCATTCAAAGTTAGGCACAATGTCCCTCAATTTATTGTAGAAGTTTTATGCTTTCCTCTTCTTTCTTTCTATAGTCTGTCCCAAGACAATATCAAGTGGTGGTTATGATCGACTTTCTCACTTTTTAGCTCTCAGCTTCTCTCGATTCCTTGATAGTCTGGTACAAGGTGATTTCAAGTAGGGTATTATGCTCACTCTTCTCAGTCTTTAGTTCTTAGCTTCTCTTGGCGTTAGAGAGCTTGGTAAAAGGTCAAGAATCAGAGTATCATGGAGTCATTTTTATCATTAAGGGTTTTCGGACTATTATCTTCATTGTTATTGTTATTGCCACTACGTTTCGGCCGATATGTCCTCCGGCTTTCTTCTGGTGTTTGTCGAACTCGGGAACCTTCACGGAACTTCAAACTACGTCCTTTATTGAATCCACGGGGATCGCCTGTTCTGATTCCGTTAGCCATAACCGGGTACAAGTGTTAAGTATTCCTGTATTGTTACTCGCCTGCAGTCAGGATTGAACCTGCAACCTCCAGATGATTGTCTCTTTAGAAGCTTAGGGAACCAATGCCAATAACCGTTACGCCATGTGTCCTGCTGGACAATTCAGAGTAAATTTTTGGGACTTATCAGCTTAATGTTCTTACTTGACTAGAATTACAACTATTATGCATGATTTTTTACCTGTGCTCATATTCAGATTTTTTTTTCTCATCTAGCCTTCTTAATTATCGGTTCCCATATTGTATTCAACTCTATACTTGGTCTACTCAGCAGGTCATTGTGGCCCAGCATATGTGCTGATTCCTTAAGGCGTCTAATCCTCCAATGTTCAACCTACTAATGATAAAAATCATCAAGCTTCGTCTTAGAAATTTAGACAACTAATATCATGGAGTCAGTTGCCCGATTCGGCTGGTATCTAAAGTATTATATTATCTTGATTCTATTCGGTTCTCTATCTCTGCGAGTTTGGTACAAGAGCGTCTAAAAGTACCGTGTTTTCTCAGTTTCTGTTCATTTCTTCACCCTGGGCAGTCTAGTACAAGGCCATCTTGAAGTAATGTATTATCTCAGGGTTTTTTCTTTCCTTCTTCGCTTTCACGAGTCTGGTACAGGGTCATCTTGAAGTAACGTTTTATCTCACAATGGGTTGTATTATCTTCTTCTCTGTATCTCTTAAAGTGCTGTATTATTTCAGGCTTTCTCTGCCTCTCCATCCTGGACAGTCTGGTGCAAATCCAGAACCCAAAGCGACGTCAAGACTAGTAGTAGCCTTCCATCGGTTTTCGCTGGTCTCCCCAAATATTGTATTAAATGCATGCGATGGATGGTGGCTGGCGAAGATATTGATAATATCAATTTTCTCCTAATTTGGATTTCAATAATTAATTCCGCCCCTTGATGTACCTTCAATATTCGATTCCCTCTTACTGCTACCCAAAGGACTGGTCCTTTCCCCAACTTAGATTCTATCTATTAATTCTGCTCCTTCCACCTTTAGTACTTGGTTTCCTCCCACATCCACCCAAACAGGGGGCAGGTCTTTTTCTCTTCTCCTAACGTATCAGTAACCATCAAAAAATTAGTCGATAATTTTCCACTCTTGAAAAAATGTTATTCAGAACTTTCGTTTTCAACCGACAATTGTATTCATTTTATCTGGTCATCCGACTGACCGGCTTTGAACCCCTGATTGAACTCACTTTTCAACTTAGTCTTCAGTGGACAATCGAAATAATGATCCTCTAACAATTTTTGTAGACAAAACAATTCGTGCTTGAATTTTTCTCTTCTTTCAGTAACCCCCCCCAAAAAAACAATATATCTTGTTATGTTTTCTTTCTTATCAAAATGATATTTGTTAGACTGTTCTAATCTCATCAAAGGTTGTTAAAATCTTCGATTCATTCTTTTTAAAATCCATTCCCATCAATTTTCACTTTAATTAATGTACTGACTTTATTCTTCTAAAATCCATTTCGGTCGATTTTTATTTTTCTGGTTAATAAATTTATTCGATTCGTGTCCGTCCTTTATGTTACAGACTGAGATAGATAGATAGATAGATAGATAGATAGATAGATATGAACAGGACGAGATAGATAGATAGATAGATAGATAGATAGATAGATAGATAGATAGATTAGAACAGTTTGGGATAGATAGATAGATAGATAGATAGATATGAACAGGTAAAAATTAAAATGATGTAAAAAAGTTGTCATACTTGACATATTCAAACTTTTTATTGGCATTTTTGCAATTTGAAAACACAATGTGTGACTTTCTATCTATAAAGTTGATTTTCTGTGTGTTGTATGTGGAGGTAAAATGATATACAAAAGAATGTCGTTAAAAGAAATGCTGTGGGTAATTGGTTCATTGTAGCTTAACAAAAAGACTATTTTTTGTTAACTTATCACTTTTTTGCTTAATAAGATAACAAATTTGTGTTTTAACCGTAAAAATCAAATTTTAACAATCAACTTTGTTTTACTATTTTGGATAAGACAATCCGGTTTTCGTTTAAACTCTTAAAATTCTGTTCCAACATTTTGATATTTTAATTTCCCATTCCTTTTTATTTATTTTCTCTCATTTCTTTCAGAATTTTATTTTTATAGTTACGAGGTGCATACGATAAGTTTCCAGACTTTATTCGTATGGGCATCTAAAATTGTCGTAGACTCCTGAAGATTCAGTATGTTATTTCTATACATCTTATGAGATGACTCACCAATTTTTATAATTTCAGATTCAAATGAACAGCTACAGCAGCAATTGGAATACATCCTACTAAAGCCTGATTGTCACAGCTGGTGAATTTCAAAAATGCAATCTGGACGTGAGGACACTTTAGAAGAACGATATGCAATAAAATTCTATTTTAAACTTGGAAAAAAGGCCACAGAAACGTATGGAATGCTTCAGACTGCCTTTCGACCATCTTGCATGAATCGAGCATGAGTTTTTGAGTGACATAAGAGATTCAAGGAAGGCAGTGAGTCTGTGAGGGATGATGAGAGGTGTGGAAGAAGTAAGGAAGTCAGAACACCACAGTTGATTGGCCAAAGGGTTAGGGTTAGGGTTACTATGTTGAGGTTTTAAGGGAGTTCAGGAATAGATTCCTTGGGAAGAGGCCAGCACTCTTCAAATCGGGTCAATGGCATTTCCACCAGGACAATGCACCAGTCCACAACTCCATCCTTGTCAAAGACTATTTGACAAAGATGGGCATCAAGACAGTTGGTCACCCTCCCTATAGTCGAGACCTTGCTCTCTGTGATTTTTGGTTATTCTCTAAGCTCGGAGGCTGTCGTTATGAGACAATTGAGGAGATGAAAGAGGCTGTGACGAAAGTCATTGACACGCTCACACAAGAAAACTTCCATGTGACCTTCCAGAAGTTGTTGGAATGGTACAACAAGTGCATTGCAGCCGGAGGAGATTACTTCGAAAGGGGATAAAGTTTTATGTGTGTGCTATCAATAAAAGTGCCCATACTAAAAAAAATCAGGAAACTTATCGTATGCACCTCGAATATGTCCCTAATCATGAACATGAAAAAACGTAGCGGTGCATTTACTTTTCAAGCTTGGTCATATTTTTTTTCATGATAATGCTCGGCCACATGTTGCCAGGATGACAATGCTCGGCTACATGTGACCATGATTTCACTGCAGAAACTCACTGATTTGGCATACTAGACTTTGCCCCATCCACCATATTTTCCTGATCTCTCACCCTCTGACTGCCTTTTTTTTTTCAAGCGTCTGGAGACGTTTTTACGCCCAAAAACACTCAATTTTAAAGGAGAAGTAGAAATTTCATGATTTCTTGGCATCAAAACCTTTGGAGTTTTACTGTACAGACATGAATTACCAATTGATGGTAGAAATACATTGATTTTCAGGGATCAGATTTTGACTGATTAAAACATTTTTTTAGATTTATTAAATCGGGAATAAAAGTTCATTCAAAAATCGGACAGAACAACCTGATATTTCTTATGTAGACTTTTCTTATCTTTTAATCTGCAGTTCTTTTTTATGACCATTATTATTAAATCGTTTAATTATTTAAATGAAACTATTTTCTGCTCTAAGAAAAGTAACGACTTCAGCTCTTTTATAAAGAAAATAAAAAAAAGTCACAGCTTATTCAGTAAATGTGACGATTGAAGGTTTTTTTTTAAAGATCTAACGAATTAGATATTTATCTTTTTAAGTTCATAAAAATAATAATGTAACCTACTGGATTTTTAAAAAGTTATTCAATTTGTTTTGCTTTTTCATCTTTGTTTATTTTTTTTTCATCTTTATTTATTTTTTTTAAAGCAAACATTTTATCCCCAACAAAGAAGGAGACACCTTTTAAATATTCATTGACGATGAGGAAAAACCGGGTTAGTTTGTGGGCATATAATGATTGTGCTGCAGTTAATGTTACCTCTGGGAGCTTTTATCTGGAAACATCTGCAAATATATATATATATATATATATATATGTGTGTGTGTGTGTGTGTGTGTGTGTGCGCGCGTGTGTGTGAAGAAGAAGAAGAAGAAGAAGAAGAAGAAGAAGAAGAAGAAGAAGAAGAAGAAGAAGAAGAAGAAGAAGAAGAAGAAGGTATGAAAAATTAGGGAGATGTTTCACTAGAGATTTGGTTTGGTTTTTTTGTTTAATGGCATATCAACCTTTGCAGGTTATTTAATGCCAAAGCCATTCTCCTAGAAGAACAGTACTGGTATTATTTAACCCATATCTGGGAGGATAAGGGGGTTCATACCTTTCCCAAGGGTATTTGCCCGAAAGTGAACGTAATAGCGCGACTGGAGTACGAACTCGCGTACTACGATTCCGCAGTCCATCGCTTTAGCCATTACACCACGAGGACATCCCTTCACTAGAGAGATAGCGCATTTGTAGAATAATAAATTCCAATAGCGAAACATATCTGATTTTTCATTTGGTATTCATTTTTCTAGTAAATGAGACGCATAAAATTCTCTGGGATTTTGAGAGACAAACAGATCACCCAATTCCAGCCAGAAGACTATACCTAGTATTAATTAACAAGAAGGCCTAGTGTTAATTAAGGATAAAAGAACTTGTCATCCAGTCGACCATTAAGAGAAAACAAAAGAAGGCAAAAAGATTTTTAAAGAATGCTTGGATCTTTCCAGAGAGCTGAAAAAGTTGTGGAACATGAAGGGGGCAGTAATGCCATTTGTAGTTGGTGTGCTTGGAACGGTCTCCAAAGGAAAAGAGATTAGTGGTATTGGAGATCGGAGGAAGAATCGAGACCATCAGCAATGCTAAAATCAATTTATTTACTAAGAAAAGTCCGGGAAATCTGAAAAGACTTGCTGTCACTCAGACTTCAATAAAAAGCCATCAGTTAAAACTGGTGTGAAAAAAAACACCAGCTGTGAATGATAATTCATTAACATGTACAAGGAAATTGATGACTATTCACGAGGCCTTATACCCACACAGTCTTGTCGGTTGGGCGGGGGTCTGTAGAATACACCGACTGCATCTCTACAGAGAGGTAAAACCTTTCCCACTACAACGAGTGTCCTAGATATGACATTAAACAATCTGATGGCGAGGCTCCAATAATGCTGGAGCTTCGAGGAATGCGGAGTACCCCTTTATTGTCATCACTCCCATGTCCACTCTGGCCTGGAGTGGTGGCACCTGATAGGATCCTATCTATATGTCAAATAGAACTGTTTGAAATTTAAACTGTGTGAAAACAAATAACTTATACTAAATTGAACTGTTAGAAATAGAGCTGTTTGATCATTTAACTGTGTCTAAACAAATGACTGATGTTTAATTGAATTGTTAATGATAATAGCAATACTTGGAACCATTTAACTTTCTTGACTTATGTTTATAAATCATATCTTATATTTTTGACTAAACCGGATTTGGCATTAAATAATCTACAATCGTTGATATGCCGTAAAACGAAACCTAACCAAAGTTCCACCCATTGGATAACATAGACAGATTCTAAGTAACAAGAAAAGAAAGGGAAACACCAGCATTAAAGACTGCAACGATTCGGTTATTCAAGGAATATACAAAAAATAGAGTAAACACAATATCATCAGAAATAAGATAAAAACAAACAACAAAACAACAATGAAAATATACAGAAAAAAAATAGGAAAAATACAAGTGAATGGATACATTAAGTGATAAACTAAGAAAATTGCACATGAGATGATTTGAATTTGGCTGAGAAAAGCTGAAGGTACAAAGTGAATCGCTTCTAATGTCATAAAAAGAAATTATGTGAAAGCAAATTCTACGAAGGAGAAAAGTAAGTGTAAGTTATGTGATGGCAGAAATGAAATGGTTAATTCTATATTAAGTGACTGCAGCAAATAGGCACAAAAGGAATTCAAAACTTGGCATGACTGGATCGGAAAGGTGATCAACAGGGAATCGTGCAAATGATAAAAGTTTGAGGATATTGACAAATTGTATATTTACAAACCAGAATCTGTTCAAGTAAATGAGACGCATAAAATTCTCAAAGGACTTTGAAATACAAATAAATATATATAGAGATATATTGATATATCACCCAATTCCAGCCAGAATGCTAAATTTGGTTTTTATTAACAAGAGAAGAATATGTCATTGAATGACTTTTGCCGTTCAACAAATGAACGATTTTTAACAAATAAAAGTGCAATTTTTTAAGAATTCAGTGGAATACAGATAATATTATAACAAAATTCGGCATTTAAATAGCCCATGAAGGTGTTGATATGCCATTAAAAAAAAAGACAAAACTCATAATGTCTATTGATTAATTACTTTCTAAGACGTTCTCATGCCTTACCATTCTTTTACGCCTAATAAAGGTTTTGCCACTCCGTTTGAATAATTTCCATAGCAACCGATTATCAAGAAGACCTTATAGAATATTTTCTAATCATAAAAATTACAGCATAGTATCTTATAACCGAAAAAATTATACAAGGCCCTAAAAAAAGGCATGCAAGAAAATTTTCTTCAACAATGATAGTAAATATGAAAATAAAGGAAAGATGAAGTAAATAAAAAAAAATTCTAACAGTAACAATTTATTTTGAAAGAGTTTAAGAATTTAACCTGCTTAGACGGCTGGGCTGTAGAAAACACAGACTGCATCTTTGCTGTGGAGTAAGATCGACCCCCACGTCTATTTTCTCTATGCGTTTTGTTAGCATCCATGTGGTGCATCCATATAGTAGTATTGACAGGGTTACAAGTTGGAAGAAATCCCATTTTACATCATTGGAGAGATCAGATTTCCATACGATTGACCGCCTATAGATAAAAGTCCACGTCTTCGCTTGGCATATGTTGACATTGTTTTCAGTAGATGAGATATTGCTGCAACAGTATGTGAAATTGTCTACTAATTTCACTTAAAATGAAGATGGCTCCTTCTCGTTTAAAACACATGTACCCTGTTTTATTAACATTCACATAAAGGCTAATGCCTCCTGCTGATAAACCTTTTTCTTTTAAACTAGAACAGTTTATGGAGGAAGAACTTGACGTAGTACTGACAAAAATTAAAAGCAGAAAAAAAACAGAAGTCAAGGAAATTTGATGACATACTTCTTCAATTATGCAATACTGTCTATTAACAAAACCAAAAAAGCAAAAGCCTGTATCATCCCTTTCCTCAAGAAAGGTGACCACGGAATCAAAAAGAACTATTGAGGCATAACACTTATTGCTCTGTTTCTCAAGCCAGAATTTGAGAAAATTCTTAGGAAAAATCAGAATGGTTTTCGAAAAAATCCACATCTTTACAGATTCTGACTATCCACCGAATCCTCGAAGGAGTATGTGTAAAATTATCTCGAGGCAACACTATTCTTAATAGGTCACGCCAAACATTTGATTCCATACACAGAGGGAAGATGAAGGAAATATTTCTAGTATATGGTCTCACCAGAGAAACTGCTACAGCTATTATGATATTTTACAAAAACACGAAAGCAATGGTTGATGTACCAGATGGTGACATCAACTTCTTCGACGTTGTTGTAGGAGTCTTGCAAGGAGATACATTAGTGTCATATTTCTTTATAATCTACCTTGATTTCGAACATCGATAGATCTTATAAAAGGAAATGGCTTTATACTAAAAAAAGAAGGCAAGAAGTAGACGATATCCCGTGAAAATAATAAAAGATGTAGTCTACGCAAATGGGTTTGTGCTTCACCTGATATATATATATATATATATATATATATATATATATATATATATATATATTAAATAATAGCCTTTATGGTGAGAAAAAAACCGGCAAGTGATTTGAAGATGAAAATATACAACGAATCACTGTCAAGGAGAAAAAATATATATTGTAAAAAAAAGAAAAGGCTAACCTTGTCATACCAATTGAAAGAAATCAAAATACACGCAATTGGTTGGTAAAACGAAAAAAAAAACACCGTTAGGGCTGCTAAGCTACAATGCAAAAAGTGCTCCTCAGGGTACCTAATCGGGATTAGGTACCCTGATGAGCCGCTTAGGTGAAACTATAGTAGGTTAGTTCCTGACTCACTAAGTAATTATCGTTACTATATATATAAGTAGTAAAGTAAAGTTGTCTCCTTTTAGTCGAGGGCGACCAGAAGGCTCCCTTTTCAATAGCTACTACACCCAGGTGTAAGGGAGGGCGCTACTCCTTTCCCTGGATCGCTTCACTTTACTCTTGATACGTACCTTATATTGCTGAGTGTTAAGCAAGGAGGTATCAAGTACCATTTTTAAAGT
>CAUZXS010004512.1:0-62630 GCA_963585895.1 Sepioteuthis lessoniana
ACTTCCTGCGAAATTTTCTTGCACAGTTTTGAAAGATTTTGTCTCTAAATAAGTAGAGACGCGAAATATTTTTCCTTTCTTGTACAAAACATTATGATCAAGTATTAATAGCTGTTATAGTATACTATTTCCAAATCTGAAACAAAAAAGAAAATAACATTATTAGCAGTAGAGTTATTAGACACCCTGACTAAAAACAAAACAAAAAATTAAAAAAAACAACGTATTTCTCCTATATAATAAAGTAAGCCTTGACCTTCAAGTGACAATAAGTATCAATAAAGCATAATAATTTGATAATTATTGCTACTTGAATGATAAAGCTTATTTTATTCTATAGGAGAAATAATTTTTTTTTGTCTGGTTGTGAACGTGAAAAAATTATCTTAATCCATTGCATGTTTGTTCTGAAGAATTCCTGTTAATTTTTTAGAGCATTGATTTATATCAATGCATTTAACAGGATGGAAATAAATTTATTATCTTAATGTAACCGATTGTTGTTTTTTTAAGAGAATATATATATATATATATATATATATATATATATATATATATATATATATATACCTAAATGGATGAAATATTCCACATTAGTTTGGTTTGGTTTGGGTTGGTTGCGTTTCATGGCATATGAACCCTTATGGCTTATCTTATGCAAAATAATATATATATATATATATATATATATATATATATATATATATATATATATATATATCTTACGTCCGTTGTATGCAATACTCGTTCTGAGGATACATTAGCAAATGGCTGCGTCCGTTCCGAACAGACGATATATATATATATATGTATATATATATATATATATATATATATATATATATATATATATATATATATATATATATATATATATATATTGTCATCCACAGACAGACTGTTTCGTCGTATCACAACTCTTCGATGTGGCTAGACAGGTAGGACGCTATAATCTGTAAATGAATAGTTTGTAAGTAACAATATCTTTAAGCTCGTTTGTTGGCTAACTGTTAAATCGTTTCAAGTACAGTTAATGATTGTACAGTCATATTTGACTGATAGAAGGCACCCGAACAATCACTCTAGATTAGAGTGGACCTGAGAGTTATGACAATGAAGGGATACTCTATATTTCCCAAAGCTGTAAAACTGGAGCCTTACCATCAGGTTCAGTTTAGTGAACTAGGATACTCATTGATTGGGGTCTTACCCTTCTGCAGAGTTTCCGTCGGTGTATTCTACAGCCCCAGCCAACAGGGTGTATTTCTGTTTGACCCAGAGTCGGGACCCTAAAAGATGCTACCGCTCCCGGCCAGAGAGGAGCAAAGAGGTAGTGAGTACTTCCCATTCCTCAATGCTCCAGGACTGGAGCTTCATTACAGATTATTTAGTGTCATAACCAGAAGACTCCTTCGGGGGAGGGTCTTACTTTCCTGCTGAGATGCAGCTGGGTGGAATCCCAGATTAGATGTCATGCGTTTTGAAAATGTTGTTGCTGTTTGTAATTTTGTTTGGCTCCTGACATTCTCAATTCTTTGATTGATTTTAACGGCATGTTAAACTGTCTAGGTTCATTTTATTTGGCAGGAACAGGAGTTTGAGAAGAATGTTTAGAACTTGCAGAGTTCTCTAGGATGTCAGGAAAACAGTCAAAATAAAATTGAATTGGTTTGAATAACACCAGAGATTTAAAAAAAGCACAAAAGATAACATTCTGTCCTTTTTTTTTTAGAGAAACAGGGTTGTATTAAAGAATATGATGAATTGAAACCATTTAATCGTATGCAAACAAAGTAACTCTAGCTTTTCCAAAATGTTATCTACGAAGTATTCGTTTAGAAATCTTAGGTTTAATATATGATAAAATAGAATTTAGCATTAAATAATCTGTAAAGGTTGATATGCCATAAACCCAAACAATCAACTAACCAAACCAAAATATCCCTTAATAACATATGATTCGAAATACCACCATTTTCATTAATCGTTAAAAAGAACGTAATCATAAACGATGGGGCCGAGGTGATATGCTTGAAGAAATCGTTCTCACGTTATTAATCCTCTCTTTTTCTATCTGTGACGATCACTACAGTTGTGTTGATTTGCCTATCTAGGAAAAAGGAGTAGACTGTAAGATTTCCATAACAATTTCCAAACATGAGTCAGATTTTCCAATTGGTCAAGAACTTTAAAGCTCATGGCACTAGTGAAGAGTGGAGATCACATTAAAAGCAGCCATCACAGAGAAGATTCAATCGATCACCCAGAAGAAATGCACTCGCGTTATTTACAACTTTGCACGCCTCATTCAACAACATATACTCTTGAGCTCCTCTTGATATTTTGGTTTACACTTGAGATTGAATACTTCTTGATACCAAAATGGTATCCTTTTACCTTCGAATATATTACATTTCTCTTACTCTTTCATTTATGGTCTTTGGTTTGTACCGAAATATTTTTTTTCGAAAATTGGGAAACTCGCTGTCCTTGTGTATGTGTCTGTGAGTGTGTGTACGTCCATTTGGACGAGATTTTTCAGATACTGTGAATAAACTTTACATCAGAAAGGTTCCACTGTCTTTTCCTCTTTTCCATCCAATTATTTCGATCATTTTATTTGTCGTTCATCAATACGGTAGCTCAAATGTCCCTGGCTTATCTTGGAACATTCCTGACACTTGGAAAAGACAGTCTACACAATTTGTTTTGAACTAGTCCTTCCCATTAGAAAGCTTTGCAGTTCCAAAACATTTTATCCTTATTTGTTCTTGTGTGTCAATCCAAACTGACTAAATATTATAATGACGTTGGTTTCTTTATCTAATTGCACCTTTCCCCAGCGTATCAATCCGAAAGTGAACGTTATAGTACGACTGGATTAAAAACTCGCTTGCTACGATGTCGAAGTCCATCATTTTAGCCATTACACAGCGAAGACTCCCTTCTATAATAACAAGGCTGATAGCAAAAGTCTTGCCTTGTGGATGAGATGGGTGCACATTTTCCGCCATTACTAGATCTTGTTTTTTTCATTTTTTTGTAAAATCTTCCTGGAGCAAGACTTTATTTTTAAACGTTCCTATCACAGTGGACATAAGAATTTAAAAAAAAGAATTGTTGACTATTTTTTGAGAAACCGTAGAGAAGAGAGAAATTCACACACACACACACACACGCACGCACGCACGCACACACACACACGCACACACATAATGCCGAGGATCAGAGAAAGAATTGCTTCCCAGCAGGTGTCAATGAGTTCGTGTGAGTGAATTCCATAAGACAAAGTTTAAAACTTTCGCGTTTTCCTCATACCAAAAGACGACAAAATGGTTCATTTGCTAGTAGTCATTGTGTTAAAAGAGTTTCACTTAATTTGGAAGCCATGGTGCATTCATTTCTTTTGTTAGAGAATGACAATTGAAAGAATCGATTAGTTTCTTTTATTCTTTCAGAAAGAATAGTTCTTATGCTGCCTCTGTGGTAACGGTGAAAATATTCACTGAATATCTGTCCCTTAGGATAAATAGACAGAAAAATAAAATGAGCGAAAAATATTTTCAATCGTCTGGAAATATATATTTGTGGCTGAGAGGAAAGCAGACCAAATTTCTTGTATTGAGTGTCTTCGACGACAAATACAGATCTCCACCAATCTCTCTCTCTCTCTTTCTCACTCTCTCTCTCTCTCTCTCTCTCTCTTTATGTCTCCCTCTGTGTCTCTATCCCTTTCATACAAACATTCATTCAAAGTGGTTAAGTTAAAAAGAAATTGAACTACAAACAGGAATATAAGTATTTACTAAGCTTTATTAGTCTTGTAAAAAGCTTCAATAGTGAAGAACTCATAAAAACCGAATTCGCTAGCGAATATATGTGTGAGAGAAGCTTGCTAACCATCTTATCTTACAGGTCGTATTCGTTAGTAGAACGAGAGAGATTATCACCGGGTGTTTTATTCTTGAAGTATTGTACCATAAACAAAAAAAAAAAAAAAAAATTCAAATATCGTTGTTAATCAACCAAACATCTTACCATGGCATTGAATTCGATTTTCACCAAGTCCAGGTAATTTACTAAGTTTTTTGCTTCGATGAAGCAAGAAATAGAAAACCAAACATTAAACATAAAATACACATTGCGAAAACCCAAAGCTAAAATGAATAATATTTACACCCAGGGGAAATTTTAAACGGTAATGAAATAAAATAGTAAGCAACTTTTGATCTTTAAAAATCTTTTTATTTAATTTTTTAAAAATAGATAAGATTTATTTAAGTCTTCATATATGGTAGTTTCCCGAGCATCAAGGAAGGACATATTTTCCCAATATTTGATATCCATTATTTCCGTCTATCTTCGGTATATACAGCACGATCTTGAAAATGCGGCATGGCTTTCTTTGTATTTTGAGCATTTTGCTTTATTTTAAGTCCGCTCTCCGGACGTAGACACTTGACTACTTCGACATTGTAGTAGGTATGCTGCAAGGAGACATATGAGCCCCATACCTCTTTATTAACTGCCTAGACTACGTGCTTAGAACGTCTATCTTAAAATGAAAGATAACGGTTGCAAGCTGGCAAAGGAAAAAAGCAGAAGATACTCCGCACAAACAATTACGCACGCGGACAACGCCGATGACATAGCGCTTCTGGCAAATACACCCGCTCAAGTCGAATTCGCGGCTACATAGTCTGGAACGTGCAGCTACAGACATAGGCCTCTACGTCAACCTAGACAAGACGGAATACATGTGCTTTAATCAAAGAGGCGACTTCTCCACACTAAATGGTACTATTTACCAACCCCTCCGCTCGGGCAGGATATGACACAAGGTCAATTTTTAAGCGGAGTTTAACAGGTTTTGAATTCAGAGTTTTCCTTCTCCTAGACTAGTTGCCTCACCAAGGCTGAAGAACCTAGTCCGTCCTACTATTTACCCATAGCTGGAGGGAGAATAAGGGGGTTCATACCTTTCCCAAGGGTATTTGCCCGAAAGTGAACGTAATAGCGCGACTGGAGTACGAACTCGCGTACTACGATTCCGCAGTTCATCGCTTTAACCATTACACCACTAAATGGTAGTTATCTGAAACTAGAGGACAAGTTCACCTACCTAGGAAGGAGTGTCTCATTAACCCAGAATGACATGAACACGTCACTAGCAAAAGCATGGACAGCTATCGATAGGCTATCGGTCATATGGAAGTCAGACTTGACCGATAAGATAAAACGCAGTTTTTTCCAAGCAGTGGTCATGTCGATACTGCTATATGGATGCACTACATGAACACTAATGAAACGTATGAAGAAAAAGCTTGGCAACTACACAAAAATGCTGCGATCAATATTGAACAAGTCCTGGAGGCAACACCCCCACAAAATAGCAGGTGTACAGCCACCTACCACCCATCACGAAAACTATCAAAGTTAGACGAACCAGAAATGCGGGACACTGCTTGAGAAGTAATGACAAACTTTTAAGCGACATACTCCTGAGGACCCCTTCACATGGACGAGAAAAGGCAGGACGATCAGCTAGGACCTATATACAACAGTTCTGTGCCGATACAGGATGTAGCCTTGAAGACCTACCGGGAGCCATGGACGATAGAGATAGGTGGTGAGAGTGGGTCAGGGAGGTCCGTGCAGGCGGCGCAACATGATGATGATGTTTGCTGTCTTCTTCTATGTTTTTGGGGTCTTTTCGGCCACACTTTTCACATGTCTGACGTCCTCTGCAGCCGTCCCAGTGGTAGCCATATCTTTGACATGTAAAGCAACTCAGGAGTGCTGGGTTGCAAACCAGGTAGTTCATTATCGTTTATGAGTCAGACAAGTTCTCAGTTTGGTACAAAGCTAGAAATTTTAAGCACTCAGTGAAAATCGAAATCAATAACAATGGTTTGCTAGCGTAGCTCGCTGACCATTAAACTGCGCCGTCAAGCAATATCAGAAGTTTTCATTTACTTGGCTTATCTTAGTTTGGCAAAAATCTTGATGTTAGGAGTAAATAGTGAAAATCCAACTCACTAAACTAATAATGTTCTTTAAGCCAAGTTTGCAAAATATTACGCCAGAAGGGTTGTATTTTTTGTCAGCCATGTTTATCTGGAAAATCAAAAAAGAGAATGAGAGTTGTATTCATGTCAAATTTTACTATGTACAAAATAGACTTGTTGTATAGTCATAATGATAATACCAGCAGAAACAGGCGGATGCAAATACAGGTGGGCTCCGTTGTTCAGGTACGAACCGTTTATAAATTTCTGACTTCGGTTCTTCGACACGAGGAGAGAGACAAAAGTCTTTCGCAATCATACTATGCTAACAACACCCCCAACGTTCAGCACATCCCGAGGAGCCCTAGATCTCAATTCATCCCAGCCGGTAGAGGAATAAAAAATTCAACGGTATGCCTCAACGGTCGAAACCCCAACTACACAACACCATGGTCGGAACTCAAGTTTTTAACACCATGGTCGGAACTCAACTGAATCTTTTTCAAAAATCCTCCAAATACTCAGCCCATCTCTTCCGGGCATGACATCATCCACACTCCGGCCCCATTTCCTGTCTGGTGTTTATTATGGCCATGGTGATTGTCATATCCTTTGCGCGCGAGTGTAAACTGCACCAATTGACTACACACCTGAACTCGTAACCCGAATAGTTCAAAACCAAACCAAACTGGATGATAAAATAGAATAAATGAAAAATGATTAAGATAAAAACAATAATTCCTTAATTATATAACAGTCTGACACAAAGTCAAATATAGAAAGATAATTGTTTAGAAAGATAATGTTGCATTTTTCTTGGTTTATAACATTTCAGTATTGGGAATTCTGAATGTTTACCTGAGTTAGACGACCAATCACTGAGGCCAATGAGAAACATGTTAATATCTCAATCGAAAAAAAAAAAGATCAGATTAATTTGAATTTTCCTCTCAGTTATACTTTAGTTCATTTATACGCGTTCAAGTTTATTAAAAAACACAAACAACACACAGAAAATTAAAAAAATAACAGAGCTAAACGTTTACTGAATTCACCATTTGCTCTGGCAAAAGACAATTTATAGTTCATTATCATCGGTTCAGCTATAATGAATTTTAAATTGCTTTTTGCTACTGAAGGCAAGGGCAAAATTGTACTCATGCTATGAATTATTATTAAAAGGTTTGTCTCGCAAGCTGTTGTTAGCATGTCAGATAAACCCGATATCTACAGCTAAAACCGCAGAACAAAAGACATCGTCCCAAATCCACTTGACAAAAGATATCGTATTTTACTTTAGTAAATAGATGAATAAATAATGTGACTGTTTGCCGTTTGTTTGCTGGGTTAGTATGTCAGTTTCGAAGACCCTTCTGTTTAAGTTTTTTTCCTTTCTTCATCATCACCATCATCATCGTCTTTAAGTTGCGCTGTCTGCACAGATTTCCCTAATTCTCTCTCCCTATCCGTCCCTATCATCCATCACACCCGGAAGGTCTTCCAAATGACATCCTGTGTCCGTAGAGAGCTTATAAGAATTAGTTCTTGCTGGTCGGCCAACACTGACACGTTCATGTGTCGGGGTCCATTGAAGAACGTCAAGATCGTCCTTGCTTCTTCAGCAGTGTCCCGTGTGTCTTCTTCGTCTTACTTGGATGGTTTTTCAAATAGGAGGTACGTGATGTCTCTAATGTTCATTTCTCAAACTCCTATCATTTGGTTTTGTGCCTATTAAATCATAGTACTTAACTTTGTAAGGTGTATTTCAAAGAGTAATGGTTAACGAACTTTAGATCTTCATTATCATATGGTGAACTTTTTCAGAATACGGTTGATGTCTCTGTAGATGCATGCAGTCGAACAATCGTTAGCGAATATATATGCGAGAGAAGCTTGCTAACCATCTTATCTTACAGATCGTGTTCGTCATTAGAATGAGAGAGATTATCACTGGGTGCTTCATACTTAAAGCATCGTACCAAAAGAAACAAAAATTTGTAAATATCATTGTTAACCAACTAAACGTCTACCAGGGCATTGAATTCGATGATAAAAATGATATAGACTAATATTAATTGTTTATAATTTATATTTCATAATCAATAGTTTTCTCATCAACGTTACTACATTTACTATTTAAAAAAAGGCAGTGTATTTTAGAAAAAGACAGCTCTATCGGTTGGGGCTGTAGAATATGACATCTCTTCATAGGAGTAAGGCCCTCCTCTAACGACTCTAAACTTTCTTTAAATTGAATTGTTAGTGTTACATAGGAATACTTGAAACAGTGAGCAAAAAATGAGTAATTTTCAATAGAATTATTAGGATTGAATATCAGTTATTCGAACCATTTAACTGTGTACAAATGAATGAATAGTGTTCAATAGAATTGTTAGTGTTAAACTGCAATACTTGAATCTATCTAACTATAATCAAACAGTAACAATACTTGATCGTGTGCAAACATATTAGCTCTACCTCATTTAAAAAAATACCCACAAACTATTCACTTACAAATTATCTAACAGTGTGGAAACAAATGACTGACGTTAGATTAATTTGTTAATGTTACATAGCAATACTTGAAACCATTTAACTGCATACAAACAAATGATTAATACCGAATAAAACTATTATTGTTATGTAGCAATACTTGAGACGATTTAACAGTACGCAAAGAAATGAGCTCTAGAACGTTTAAAAATGTTACCTGCATTTTACAAATCATATATATTTAGTTTATGTATAAACAGGATTTGGTATTAAATAACCTACGAGGGTTGATATGTTATAAAACCTGACCCACCTAACGACCCTTAGTAAATGTACAGACCATCGGACCCTTTTCATTGAAGCCTTGTCTGTTGAATTTTAAAGCCACTGATGATTTAGGATCTGGAAATTGCCAAACAAAACCAGCCTATTGTCAAACATGGCTGATTTGTGGCGTGACGAAGAAACAGAAATGCTAGTTTTGCTGTGGTGAACATATCTATTTGCCGAGTAAAAACAGGTTATCATTTGGAGTAATATAAGTAAGTAGAGTTTCATTAGCTACTACACCGAGGTGTAGGGGAGGGTGCCACTCCATTCCCTTGATTGCTCCACTTTACCCTTGATCCGTACTTTGGTGGCATTAAGTGCCATTTTTTAAGTCTTTGGTATGACTTAACCTGGGATTGAACCCCGGTCTCCCGGACCATTGGCGAACATTCTATTCATTAGGCCAATGGCCCGGTTGGAGTATAGTAGTAGTAATTTACAAAGCTTTTTACTGAGATGTGGCGCGAGGCTGTATAGATGGGGCACCCAATGAAACTCGAATTCACTTGCGAATGTTTGCTAGTCTAGCTTGTAAAGCGTAACACCAACTGAGGAGCTCATTTAGAGTCTTATAAAAATTAATATAATAATGCAGGTGCTTTATTTTCTTCATGACACATGGGAGACAATTCAAGTCTGACCTCTAATGGGAGGTAGGAGGTGACGGAGAAGCAAATGATAAGTTAAATGCAGTAGAGAAAAATAAATGAACATTCGCAAAAAGAATCGATTGAAAGAAAATCGAGAAATAGATGGATCTAAAATGTATTCATTTCTAAATATTTTCCTAATCTTCCGTATCGAAATGTGAATCAACTGCAATTTTAGAAGAAAAAACTTTCGGCAAATATATTCACTAGTGGAATTTAACGAAGCAATATATATATATATATATATATATATATATATATATATATATATATATATATATATATATATATATATATAATGTGTTAAGAGTGACTTTTAACCTTCGGAAAAAATATTTACTAATTGCGACCAGTAAACAATAGTAGCATTCAACATGTAGCTATTAACAACAGCAGCAGCAGCAGTCGACTAAATTAGCAAAAAAGATTATTTTGGGTGTTATAAGCCTACAGAAAACATCTTACATTGGTTTGGTTTCTTTCTTAGTTTAACGGGATATTAACCTTCGTGAGTTATTCCATACCAGTGCCATAATTCTTGAATAACAGTGATGGTATTATTTAATACATGGCTGGGGCGATAAGAAGACATAGCTTTATCAGGCGTATTCGTCCTAAAGTGAATGTTATAGCGAGACTAGAGTTCCATCTGACAACGATATAACAATTCAGCTCTTTAGCGACTACATCATAAGGACTCCGCATATCTTATATTTTAAGCATAATTTATATATATATATAGTAAAAGAAAAGTTAGCGACAGTAATCGAGGCTCCCTTTTCGATAGCTACTACACCAAGATGTAGGAGAGGGCGTTACTTCTTTCCCTGGATTGCTCCACTTTACCCTTGATACGTACCTTATATTGCTGAGTGTTAAGCAAGGAGGTATCAAGTACCATGTTTAAAGTCTTTGGTATAACTCGACCTGGGACTGAACCCAGGTGTCTCGGACTATTGGCAAACACTCTACCCACTAGACCAATGAGCCGGATATATATATATATATATATATATATATATATATATATATATATATATATATATATATATATATATATATATATATATATATATATATATATATATATATATATATATATATATATATATATATATATATATATATATATATATATATATATATATATATATATATATATATATATATATATATATATATATATATATATATATATATATATATATATATATATATATATATATATATATATATATATATATATATATATATATATATATATATATATATATATATATATATATATATATATCCAAAAGGCCGAGAATTGTTATATATATATATACATATATATATATATATATAAATAATTGATGTCAAAAATTCTTGAATAGATATCTAGAACTATACGATTAATTAGAACATGTACTGTTCCATGTTAGGCCAATTAAAAGCAGCAATATGTGAAAAGAATGCAGAATTAGTTAAAAGAAAAAGCATAATATTCCATCAAGGTAATGATTGTATGTATGTTTATAAACAAGTAAAACAATTTGCAATTGAGGTTTTCACTCATTTTTCATATACACCTCATATAGTAACTTTAGGTTCCCACCCAGTTCGGTCTTTACAATAAATTTACGGAATCTTTTAATAAAAAAAACCCCGCTTCAATTCCCTGTAAAGCTGTAAAGATACCGTGTGCAATTCTTTTTGGAAAAGATAAAAAGTTCCGAGTGAATAGAATTATGAAGTTGCTTGAAATAAGGTAGAAGATTGTGAGAAAAAACAGTGCATATGATTTTGTGCTCGTTCAAATATTTATGACCGGTAATTTCACTCTGGTAATATTCATAAAGGCTATAGAACTTATTGCTCATTAGTATTTGAATATGCATAAAATCTGTTTTTTTATATTGTTAAAGATTTTGGGAGCCAATTTTAGTAGGAGGATCAAAAACAATTTATTTGTTTGGAAATCCTTTCAAATAGCAGTTTCAGTTCGTCTTTTTTTTATCACGTTGATCGATTTTGAACACAGTTTTAGAAGAATAGAAAAGCATTTTTTTTTCATCAAGAAATTTAATTTCATTAATTTTTTTTCCGGAAATGTAACATTCAAAATATAAACATGGCTAAATTTATGTCTTGTTATACTGACTGCAATAAAACTTAATTCTTTAGGTGTGATGTTCTTGGTTTTAACTTAGAAACCAATTGATAAGAAGCCAAGAATATGTTTGTTCAAATCCAAATGGAAAAAAACTATATATATATATATATATAGAGAGAGAGAGAGAGAGAGGCGCTTGTCTATATGTGTATGGATGATAAGCAAGAATGTGTTTGCTGTTTTTAAGATCTATTTAATCACACATACCAGTCTTACACTGCATAAAGTGCCGATTGTTCCTTAGTAGTCGCCTATCTAGTTAAGTCATGGCTGCTTAACTTGCAAATATGGAGCATTTAAGGAGAACTGAATTCACTGCATATTTGCAATTAATCTGCAAAATTAGTTTTCAAATCATTGCACGATGATGATAAAACCCTGCAAGATTGGGACTGTTTTTGTTTTAGTAAGTGCATTTTTTCTCATTTGCGAATTTGCATCCGTGGGTCTCTTTAGTTTCATTGGTTCCGTATTGTTTCTTTGTCTAATAGCATATCAACCTTCGTGGGTTATTCAATGCCAAAGCTGTTCATGTAGAAGGACAGTAGTGATACTATTTAACCTATAGCAGGAAGAATAAGGTTTTTTATCCTTCTTTTGGGTATCCGTCTGAAAGTGAAAGTAATAGCACAACTGGTTTTGTTTGGTTCGGTTTTATGGCATATCAACCATATATATATATATATATATATATAATTAATTTTTATAATTGGCTCCACTCGTGTTGAGCACTCTTGTAATTTGTAGCATTGCAGTGTTGACGGAGGGTTTTAGTTTTCTTTTGACCAACTGACTGCATATCTCTTGATTTTTTTCAAGTGGTGTGACGGGGTTGGCCTTTTCTTTCTTTTTGTCCTATAATATTTTTTTCCCCCGGGCGGGGATTCGAGATATTTTTATCTCTTGTTCCTGGCGGGTTTTTTCTTTTTTTCTGGTAACCGTGAATGCTGGTAGATATTAGATTAGGATATATATATATATATATATATATATATATATATATATATATATATATATATATATATATATGGTTTCTGAACTCGTTTGGTAGATAATATTTCTAACGAGCCTGAACTTATTATTTATAAGACAGTTAAATAGTTTTAGTTATTTCTATCTAATACGAATAATTCTGCTTTCTGTTAATCATTTGTTTGCATAGTTTTCAAGCATTGCTATGTATCACTAACAATTATATAAAACATCACTCCTTTGTTTACAAACAGTTAAATGATCAAACAATTCTATTTCAAACAATTCAGTTTAGCATAAATACACAATTTAATACACAAACCTGGACGAGACTGATTGCATTTCACATAGCACTAATACCCTTGGGAAAGGTATGAATCCAATTATTCTCCCTCCAGCTATAGGTAAAAAGTAGGGCAGACTAGGTTCCTCAGTCTTGGTGAGGCAACTAGTCTAGGAGAAGGAAAACTTTGAATTCAACCCTGTTAAACTCCACTTAAAACTTGACCATGTGTCATATCCTGCCTGAGCGGAGGGGTTGGGTAAATATGATAAATACACAATTTAAATGTCAAACAATTCTATTTTACCAATAGATAGGACCCTATCAGGTCTTGGCCAAAGTGGACCTGGAAGCGATTCAATGAAGGGATATACTGCATTCCCTAAAGCTATAGCATTACTGGAGCCTCACTATCAGATTGTTTATTGTCATGTCAAGGACACTCGTTGGGGAAGTCTTACCTCTCTGCAGAGATGCAGTCAGTGTATTCTACAGCCTCAGCCGACTAGGCGAAGCGCAGCTGGAGTTCAAACACGTTTAGGACGATATAGCAGAAAGCACTTTACCCACTACGCCACGGGGACTCTGATTCTACATTCTGAATCAGAAATGTAAAATTTTAATTTATTCTTCAGATTATACTGTCATATTTTGATGAGACTTTAAAAAAACGTTGTCATCTTTAAAATTGACTTGAAGGACGAAGATATTTCTGTGTTCGTTCTTTTTCTATTTCGCTTTTGTATAAATATTCATTAAAGCGAACTAATTAGAATGGAAATTACTTTTGACATTGTGAAAAAAAAATCAAGAGCGAATCGATATTTAAATATTGCAATCCCTATTTGTGATAGAAGTTTGGAAACATATTTCATCAGAATCTAAAATTCTTTTGATAGAGTTGTTTGTAGTTAAAATAATCTAAAAAGAAGAATCTAAAAAGTACCCAATAAATAAATAAATAAATAAATAAAACAAGGGGTTGTTCGGTACATTTGGAATCGACTTGTGCTGATTTGTTTATGAATGGTGTATTTTATGCTCAAAGTAGTTAATTATGTCTTCGTTTCCAGTATGCTTGTGAAAAGAGGATGACTTTCTCATTGAGTTAACGTTTTTAGCAACCGTCCTATCTAAATGACCATTTCTTCACAGTATGCCATTTTTATGGCTTATCATTTAACACTGTGGTCTCTTATATTTGTCTCTCGGTAAAAATAAAGTCTTAAATCTTGTAGAAATTCTATAAAGACTAAAAAAAGATAGCAGCACATGATCTCTAACCAAAGTAGACGTATTCACAAGTATCCTCAGAAAACGAATTCTAAAAGAATTTTTTTTATTAACAGGGGATCACTACGATCTCTTTCTTCATTTTTAATGGCATATAAACCTGCACGGGTTATTTAACGCCAAATCCATCGTTGTAGAATATCAGTTATACTATTGGAGGTGCCTGTGATGTAATGGTTATCGTTGTAGGAAATGGACACGGCGACACGAGTTCAAATCCTGAACGAGACTGATTGCATTTCACATAGCACTAATACACTTGGGAAAGGTATGAATCCAATAATTCTCCATCGAGCTATGGGTAAATAGTAGGGCAGACTAGGTTCTTCAGCCTTGGTAAGGCAACTAGTCAAGGAGAAGGAAAACTGAATTAAAACCTGTTAAACTCTGCTTAAAAATTGACCTTGTGTCATATCCTGCCCAAGCGCGGGGGTTGGTAAATATGGTTATACCATTTGACCCATAGCTTAGGAATTCAGAGGGTCATATCTTTCTCAAGAATATTATTCCGAAAGTGAACGTAATAGATCGAGTGGAGTTCGAACTCGCTTACTTCGAGGTAACAGTCCAGCACTGTTGCTAATATGTTATGTGGACTCTTCCATCCATTCTCCTATTTTTTTTTTTTTTATCTCATTTGATTTTTAACGAATTTAAAACGAATGTTAATTATTAATGAAAAGTTTTTAATATTTCTTTTCTCCAAAGTTCTTTTATTTTAGCTTTGAAAACTCGGACAATTTCTCAAACTTCCATAAATTCAAACAATATCTAAATCGTATAATTTGATAAAAATCTTTGAAACATCGTTCTGAGATCAGATTATTTATATTTTCATAATCTGTTCCGAGATTTGTCGTGGTCATCAAAGTTGAGAAACTTCCGATGAATTTACTATGACTAACTTCATTTTGAATCCAAGTATCTATCTACCTAGTACGCTGTGATACTGGATTATAATACGAGGTCTTATTGACGTGTAGTGCTCCGCAGGAAGTGTGCCTCCTCAACGGTTGGGGCAATGATTTTCTTAATGTTCCATCGGCATTTCACTTCAGTGGCGCCTCAGGCAATAAACCTGGCATTTACCCCTTTTAGACAAGGATCGGTGCTACCGAGGGGAAAGATCCCCAAAGACCACCAATTTGGAAACCAGTTAAAGATACGAACACACTGAAATTACTTCATTGAAAGTAAACCAACATTTTGCTGAGGGTTAACTCAATTTCGGAAGGTGGGTGTTAAAACATGAGAAATAAAGTTAACCCTCATATTCATTTCTTCCTTTGAAGTATTGCTTCGAAGGAAACGGTGGAAAGTAGGTTCTAATGTACTGCACATAAAGGTAAGTATCTTGTCCGTATTGCTTCCGAGTAGATGGGGCACAAGGCTGAATGAATGGGGAACCCAATGAGACACGAACTCACTCTCGCAGGTTTGCTTGTCAAGCTTGCTAACCATTACACTACCCGAGGTTACCTTGTCCGTATTGCTAGTCAAGCTTGCTAACCATTACACTACACGAGGTTCCCTTGTCCGTATTGCTAGTCAAGCTTGCTAACCATTACACTACCCGAGGTTCCCTTGTCCGTATTGCTAGTCAAGCTTGCTAACCATTACACTACCCGAGGTTACCTTGTCCGTATTGCTAGTCAAGCTTGCTAACCATTACACTACCCGAGGTTACCTTGTCCGTATTGCTAGTCAAGCTTGCTAACCATTACACTACACGAGGTTCCCTTGTCCGTATTGCTTCCAGTTTTAGCGTATTTCTTGATCTTTTTGGTCATACTTAGTATATTGAACACTTCTGGAACTTTAGGCATGAAATGAATCTTGCGACAAAATAAAATTAAGTAATGTCGAAAAATGCTTGAAATCTACGACGTGGCATAGACAAATTATTCTCACACCTTTTTGCCAGCTGAGAATAATCTTAAAAATAATTTATTTCCCAAGGGTGGCCATATAGAATATGTACAAATCGAACTTGATGACAGTTCTATTCTTATATGCCGAGTTCTTGGCTATTTGGTTTAATGGCATATCAAACCTTGACAGTTATTAAATGTCAAATCCTTTATATATATATATATATATATATATATATATATATATATATATATATATATATTGTAATCTATTGACAGACTGCTTCGTTGTATCACAACTCATTAGTATGGCTAGACACACGAGATGCTTCAAGCTGGGGCCAAAACCCGGCTGACTTTATACCAGTTGGATATCTTACCGCACACCCACCAGTAATTTCAGCGCAAGCGAAGGGATTTAAGCTTTTTGTTTTATTCGAGGGGCAACCAGTAATTCCTTTATATATATATATATATATATATATATATATATATATATATATATATATATATATCTTTTTAGGTAATTTTATTTTTACGTTTTAACGAGTGGGTGTCCTCGTGGTGTAATGGTTAATCGTTGTAAGCGAGTTTGTACTCCAGTCGCGCTATTACGTTCACTTTCGGGCAAATACCCTTGGGAAAGGTATGAACACCATTATCCTCCTAGGTATGGGTTAAATGGTACCCCTACTTTTCTTCTAGGAGAATGGCCTTGGCATTAAATAACCTACAAAGGCTGATATGCCATTAAACAAAGAAATCAAACCAAGCCAAAATGTTAACGAGTTAGGTCATTTGTTTGCACACGGTTAAATTATTTCATGTATTGCAATTTAAAACTAATAATTCATGCCGTTATTAATCTTCTAGGAGAATGACTTTATCATTAAATATCCTACAAAGGTTGATATGCCATAAACAAAAAAATCAAACCAAGCCAAAATGTTAACGAGTTAGGTCATTTGTTTGCACACGGTTAAATTATTTCATGTATTGCAATTCAAAACTAATAATTAATGCCGTTATTAATCTTCTAGGAGAATGGCTTTGGCATTAAATAACCTACAAAGGTTGATATGCCATTAAACAAAGAAATCAAACCAAGCCAAAATGTTAACGAGTTAGGTCATTTGTTTGCACGCAGTTAAATGGTTTCAAGTATTATTATCTAAACGCAACTGACCCTCAATCACCATCTTCTACATAATTGCGCAAAAGCAATTTGAAGAATACGGTCAGGACAATCATAGGTGCTAGGGCTTCACCCATCCAGCCGATTGATTGGATCAAGCTCCTTTGGACACTCTTCTAGCCCAGTAAGGACTAAAGTAGAGTTTTGCAAGACACTTGATCACTTTGGTTGTCGTGTCAAAGACTGCTCAGCCACCAGGTTCCCATATTGAAGCATTATGTTGCCACCCACAGCCAACAGTTGACTTCTGAGGGAGGGGTTATCCCTCTGTAGAGGTATATTTGGCGTATTCCCAGACGACAGAGTGGACGAATGGCATTAGAAATAAATATTTTAAATTGGGGAAAAAAGGTTCTATTTCCGGAGAAGATTCAGCTTTAAAGGAGAAGTCGAGAGGAAATTCTTTCTCACGAACTGCAAGAACATGAACAAAATTTTAATACACATTGCAACTGACAAGAAAAAGAAAAGAGTTAGAGTGTCGATCAGGATTTTTTTAGAAATATATCTTAGTAGTTGGTCTCTTGTTTCAAATAGTAAACGGTAAAAGATGAACAAGTTGATGAAGGAAGTCTTTCACAAGCTCTGTATATATCAGATCGAACTGCTGTTATCATTTTAAAAACAATTTTGTTGTATAGGATGAAGCCGTATAGACGAAAAACTGTCATGATTCGAAGAAATTGTTAACTCGGTTTTCAGTCCCATTTCTTGACCATACATTTCTATCTATCTATCTATCTATCTATCTATCTATCTATCTATCTGAGTCTGTTCCTATCTATCTATCTATCTATCTGAGTCTGTTCCTATCTATCTATCTATCTATCTAAGTCTGTTCCTATCTATCTATCTATCTATCTATCTATCTATCTGAGTCTGTTCCTATCAATCTCTCTATCTATCTATCTATCTATCTGAGTCTGTTCCTATCTATCTAACTATCTATCTATCTAAGAGGGTCATTGAAAAAAAACTAAACCTCACCCAGATACTAGATTTATCGCTGACCTCTAACCCTTGTATGACCACAAAAATTAGAGACAAAAATCTGAATTAATTTTTCGACTTTTATAAGAAGTGGTAGTGGGTTGACACAAGAAAAGCGTTCAGTTATGTTTCTTCTTTCTTGGTGAGACTTAGAACGTTTGGAATGATCCTCGTATCTATCTATCTATCTATCTATCTATCTATCTATCTATCTCACTGCAACCGTTTCAAAATGACAATAAAGTATTTATTGGTTTGGAAAAGATAAAATGGAAACGCAATCCAAACTAACAACATGAACTAGTTAACAAGACAAACTTATAAAACTTGCAGCTTAGGTGGATGAGTTCACAATGTATGCATAACCTATAATATGAGGATTCAGTGTTCGAATGTATGACACCTGCTGTTCAATTTCCAATAAAAGTTTGAAGAATCAACTCACGACATTTACGCCTCCGAATACATTAAAAACTGACAAGATTGCTTATGCCAGTTTCATTTGCTTCTCTCTCAATATTTAAAACGTCTGAATTAGGTTTGTTTGTTTTTTTTTTAATCTTTTCTTTCTTCAGTCTTAAGTAACTAATTCAACAGATTACTTGTCTTGTTAAAATACCAGAAAAATTTAAATTTTTGTACGAAGATGAAATAAAAAAATTAAAAAAAAAAAACAACAAAAAAACAAAACGCCCTTATATTGTGTTGTTTAAATGTTCGGGAAACTGTTTTTCTAGAAAAAATGTTTTTTTCCCTGACTTTTCATATCTGCTGACAAAGGATTTTTAAACAGTAAAACCGAAGTGGATAAAGAATGAAAGGGAGTTAGCAGCAGCAGCAGTAATGTTTTATTAAATAAAACACAAAATCCACTGCTGTCCTTTTGTGTCTGTGTTCCCATTACCCACTAACTTCTCGTATGTAAAATATTTCCCTCTCGTTTCAGTTGAAAAATAATCATATACATATTTTGAATTTTTGAAAATTATTTTAAAAATGATGAAAATTTAAAAAAAAAAATCACTTAAAAAGTTATAACTGGAAGTCTTTAACAAGTAAAATGTTTATAATTTTTTCTGAGTGCACACACACACACACACATTTACATATATATATATATATATATATATATATATATATATATATATATATATATATATATAAGAGGATATGAAAGAAAGTCCTATGATACATAAATATAAAACGATGGAAAAAATTGCTTTTACATACTTAAAGAAAAGAAAAAGAAAAAACACAAGGTATTCACAGGGGGATTTTATTCATACTTGAATCATTTGACGACGTTAAAGGTTTCAGTTTTTACGTTAAACCTTCTTCAGGGCATCTAAATATGTGATGTATCTTCTGAATTTTATCTAAATGAAATTTTATTTAGAATAAATTTTATTCAAAAGAGAATTCAGAAGATACAACATAACGCAATGAATATTTAATAGAAAAACCGAAAGGTTTATCGTTAGCAAATAACTTTCAAAAAATATTCAACAAAAATAAAATCATCCTCTTAACACCTTGTGTTTTTTTTGTTCATATTTGGGCATACACACACACACACACACACACACACACACACACACACACACACACACACACACACACACACACACACAGACACACACATATATATATATATATATATATATATATATATATATATATATATCAGTAATATCCGAAGACAATTGGTATAGATTATTCGCGTATAGAATATATGAAGAATTTCTTATAAATCTATAGGAGTGCTCGATGTTTGATTATTATTATGTATTCCCTATCTAGGTTTATATAATAAAACTCACATACAGAGCGTATACAATGCAATTAGAAGAAAACTCAAAACTGGTTAAATTGTAAAATTTATTTCGACGAAGAATATCATTATACTCTTCGACTCATTAGATGACTTCACACGTTTAATTTGAGGTTGAAAAGCAGCAAATAGGCGAAAGTAAACGGGGTTAAAACAATAAAGTATTAGAAAAATTAAGAAATCAGTAAAAAAGTGTGTCTGTTAATTAGCCCATCCTAATTTGAATATATGCAAGATTTTTCTTAGCAAGTGGAATTTTATGAATAATGTAAGCTTGTAAACTAAACGGTTATCTTCATATATTATTCTGTTAACTTCTTATACATATGTTAAATCCCTCAGCTAATGGGGTCATAATCTTCCTCCTAAAAAAACTTTCGCCAGAGAATTCAAATTTATTTATGTTTTTCTTTCTTTTTTTTTTCATATATATATATATATATATATATAGACTGTAATCCATATTTGCCGTATTTCAACCTCAAATTAAACGTGTGAAGTCATTTGAGGAAACGAAGAGTATAATGATATTTTTCGCTGAAATAAAAATAATGACAATTTATTGCATTATATATATATATATATATATATATATATATATATATATATATATATATGTGTGTGTGTGTGTGTGTGTGTGTGTGTGTGTGTGTGTGTGTGTGTGTGTGTTTTTATAACTGAGTTCAGTTGCTCCCAAAATGTTCCCATTGTGCCTCCTCAGATATGTTTCTTCACTAGAATCAGCAGAAATATTTCAGATGTGTATTAGTTTTGAGTTGCAACAAGCAGTACGAGATAACTGAGGTCGTCCGTTCCCAAACAAACTCGGCTTTATCAAACTTTGGACATTTACTTGCTAAATTGTTTGATAATATTTTATCGTAAAACCAAAAAAATATTCATTAGGAATCTTTCTTCGCAGCACCACTTTCTCGCATCGTTAAGCATTGCACACTATTCATTAAAAGAAGACAAAATACTTACGAATCAACACAAGTTTGATTCACAAGTGTTAAAGGGTTTCATTATCCTGAAATTTAATCGTAAAAAAAATCACAATATTTTACCGAACAAGATGTTTTGTATTTTGAAAAGAAAAGATATAAACTGAGAGTCACTATAGAAATATTTGAACTTAATAATTAACAAATGCAATACATTTCATTTGTTAATATCTATCTATCTATCTTTCATATATATAATTATGTATGGAGGAATTGATATATTAAGTTAGAATCTACCATGACAAGAAAATCTGGCACACACCTACACGTGACATACGGAACACTGAACAGCTGTTTCGACCTTATTTGGTCTCATCAGCAGTGCACACCGTGATCTCCACCACTGGAGATCAAACCAACATCCACAGTATGCAGAAGCAACCGGGCCACTGGTTCATGTCACGTATTAGCGATACCGAAGTAACAAGTCATGGTAAATTGTGCGACCACTTGACCTAATGTGTCTTTTTTATAGGTACGTATTCCTTAAAGTGGACACGGCCACCTCCGGGGCTACGTCTTCCCAAGTCGGAGTTACGAGTCCTCGTAACATAAGCCTCATGGGTAGGAAATATAATTATGAATGGAGGAATTGATATATTAAGTTAGAAATTACCATGTCAAGAAAATCCGGCACACACCTACACGTGACATACGGAGCACTGAACAGCTGTTTCGACTTTATTAGGTCTCATCAGCAGTGCAAACCGTGATCTCCACCACGAGAGATCGAACCAACAACCAAAATATATGGAGAAGTCGAAACTCTACCACTGGACCGCGCCACGTATAAGCGATACCGAATTAACAAGTTATGGTAAATTGCGCAATTTACCATGACTTGTTAATTCAGTTTGGTTTCTTTGTTTAATGGCATATCAACCTTTTTAGGTTATTTAATGCCAAATCTATTCTCCTAGAAGAACAGTAGTGGTACTATTTAACCCATAGCTGGGAGGATAAGGGGGTTCATACCTTTCCCAAGGGTATTTGCCTGAAAGTGAACGTAATAGAGTACGAACTCGCGTACTACGATTCCGCAGTCCATCGCTTAAACCATTACACCACGAGGACACCCCCTTGTTAATTCGGTAAACGAATAATTAGCTAAACGATCTAAAAAAGAGGTGTAAGCAAAAGCATATCAAAACAATTCTAATGGTTGTAGAAAGCTAAGATTACCCTAATATACTCCCAAGATTATTTGATATTTGATTATTGGATTATCCAATCTGTTTATCCCTCTTTCGCCCAAACCTCACACACCATATATGGTCCCATTACCTTTTATACATTATATATATATATATATATATATATATATATATATATATATGTGTGTGTGTGTGTGTGTGTGTGGTGTTTAAATATACATGGGACTCATGTGATAGCTAATAAATCTACTAATCATAATGTGTTTTTTTTTTGTTTCGGATTTAAAGATAGGTTACCATAACAACTATTAATCCTCAATCACAATTACTTGGACGAGAGAGAAAAAATACTTTTCGTCACAACTAATTTAGAGACAAAATCATTCAAAACTGTCTCAAAATAGATGCAACCTATTAATATGATAATGATTTATTACTGAGACAAGAAACTCAAAAACACATTACACGTTCTAAAAGCTGATACAATAACAATAAAAAAAACATTGATTTCATGTCTCTAGCTCAAAAGACGTATTTTTTTACTGGACGTATTCTAAATGATCGCAATTGCGCTTATCTCAGTTATAAATCATTATCATATTAACAGGTTGCACCTATTTTGAGACATTCTGTATATATATATATATATATATATATATATATATATATATATATATTGAGATTTAAATGAAAAATCGTTTTCGATCAGGAGATTTATTTCCAGTGCTCTATGCACGAAAATGCTGAGCAATATCTCAATTTTTTCAAGAATAAAGTCTGATAATAATCAGGCAATCAAGTATTCAATATAATCTCATCTGTGTATCAGTAACGTGAAACTCTGTCTTGTTTCTTTTTTTAATCCTATTCTTACTATTATACGATTTTGTATTTGAAAAATGCCTACCAACACACTGAATCGAATTAGGAATAAGTAAAATCGGCGACTGTAGTAGAGGGTGACCCGAAAGCCCCCTTTTCGATAGTTACTACACCAATGTGTAGGGGAGGGCGCTACTCTTTTCCCTGGATTGCTCCACTTTACCCTTGATACTTACCTTATAATGCTGTGTTAAGCAAGGTAGCCGCAAGTATCATTTTTTGAATCTTTGGTATGACTCGACCTGGGATTGAACCCAGGTCTCCCGGGCCATCAGCGAACACTCTAACCATAATGCCAATGTCCGTTCCAAGCTATAATGGTTTATCGATGGCATTTGCATCTAATTAGGTTCACTGAAAATCTATTCCTTCTTGATTTTAAAAGCGTTTCAATGAAAAAATGTTTGGCAATGGATTATACACATCATCATCATCATCATCATCGATGTGTCGCGACGGCATATATGTCCCTGGATCTCATTCGTCATCCGTCCCTATCGGCCATGTCTCTTAGTAAGTCTTCTAGATGGCACCTGGTGTCCGCACAGAGCTGATAAATGTGAGTTTTTGCTGATCAGCTGACTACTTGTGCGTCCATTTGTAGGAGTCCAAGGGAGAACGTTGCTTATGAGTTTGTCCTTACTTCGTCAGCCATTCCCGACATGCTTTGCTCGTCTGACTTGGATGTTTTGTGAGATGGGAGGTAAGTTGCTGTTCTGTGAGCTTCTGCTTCTCGGATTTGGTCAAAATAGCCCACAGTATTCTTGTGTAGTTGCCAACAAGCTTTTTCTACCAGCGTTTTGTGAGAGTCGAACACGTGCAATCCTGCAGTAGTACTTAAACGACCACCGCTGGGAAGAATTCTCGTTTTATCTTATCAGTGATATACACGTATTTGCTTTATTCTGTGAGTAATGCCTAAAGACCAGATGTTAAATTTACTCCGATAAATTTGAGAAAAAAGTAAAAGTTTCCTGATTCATCTTTTTCTTAATGCAAGAAATATTTCGTTTGTTAGTAAAGAAAAAATGATTATCATTCAATAATCTGTGATGAAGTAATGATGCAGAACGAACGTTTGGATGTATTCATTTAATATTTCCATCATTTAATATAAAGAGGCATAAAAATAGCAAATATTACATTAAACACCGAATTGTCTATCTTTTACAACAGCGTCATAAATCTATTGAATTATCTGCTCATATTTTTATACAACTGAATCGTCTTTAATTCTGTTGCTCTCTATTTTCAGAATTATATTCATGGCCTCAAGTAAAGCATCATTTCAATATAAACATCAAATGCATTTCTTTGGAAATAGATTGTTTGGTTTGATTTCGTCAGTTTTTTTAACAGCAGGCCAACACTTTATGGGATATTGAATGCCAAAATTTGATTCATTATCAAATGTTTAGAGGTGCCCGTGGTGTAATGGTTATCGTCGTAGGAAATGGATACGGCGACTCGAGTTCAAATCCTGGACGAGAATGACTGCATTTCACATTGCACTAATACCCTTAGGAAATGAATCCAATTATTCTCCCTCCAGCTATGGGTAAATAGTAGGACAGACTAGGTTCTTCAGCCTTGGTGAGGCAACTAGTCTAGGAGAAGGAAAACTCTGAATTCAAACCTGTTAAACTCCGCTTAAAAATTGACCTTGTGTCATATCCTGCCTGAGCGGAGGGGTTGGGTAAATAGGATTATTAAATGTTTAGTTTTCGTAGTGTGGTATGTGCGAACCTTGCTGAGCAGTCAATTTGGAAGGTGTTTAATTGAGGAGCTTCTAATTTAGGGTGATCGGGGCTAATTTGATGGTTGGTCAGTGTTTTAAGGTATATTAATCTTTGTATTCTATTTATTGCCAAATCCTATATATATATATATATATATATATATATATATATATATGACTGTTTTTCTGTTTTGCATAGAGCTAAGGACAAAGTACAACTTAACATTTAGAGGTGATCTTTTATCTGGGGTTTATTATGATAATTGTGATTGTCATGACCTTTGTGCGCAAGCGTAAACTGTACCCAATGTCAGTGCACCTGAACTAAGAGCCGAATTGTTCAAAGCTCAACCAAATCGAAAGATAAAGTACAATTAATGAAAAATGATTAAGATAAAAAAAAATCATTCCCTAATTATATAACACTACGAATGATAAGTCTACAGCTTCATGGTTTCAAATAAGTCACAATAATAATCCTTTGTAAATGATTGAACTGTTTCACAAAGTAGCCGCTGAAAATCTGAAGGGGTTTAAAAGTCATAACGTGTTCGTTTCCGATCTTTTTAATTTCTTTTCTTTTTTTTTTTTTTTTTTTTTTTTGCTGGTTATAGAACATTTGTAGAAGATTAAAATGGCAACATACCATGTCCAGCAACGAGTAAAACTTATAGAGGTTTTTCTTTTCTAGTTAAAGATCAAACTCTGAGAAAATACCGGCAGCATTTTAATGTCTAACTATCTCTAAGCGTTAACATAATTCGGAACCTAATTACCCAGTTTAAAAGAACTGTATCAATCGGTGATCTTCTGGGAAGAATTTTCAAGCGCACTGTACGCAATGGCAGAAGTTGTACGGCAGAGTGTCCTAAAAGATCTATCATTCTGATTAACTAGGCATTGCCAGTGCGTCTCTTCAGAAAATTCTGAAGCGATTTAAAAATGTTTCCATACAAGATTCAAACGATCCAAACTTTCAAACCCAAGTTACTCACCAGCGATTTCTCTATGACATTCAATTTCAACTCGAATGTTCTCCTTAAGTTCTTGAATTGTTCGAAGTTTGTTTACTTAAAGCCGTTCCTTTAAGTAGCACCATAGAAAGAAGTCCGGGACCGTCCAGTAAAGTGAACGCGAAGGCTAAACAAATTCAGATTTTTTTAGGATATTTGTTCACCAAAAACTTATTGTAGGAGGCCCACTATCGCCCTGGTAATGTGTGCTGTGGCTCCATCCTATTAGAACCATACTTCCGGATAATCTTTGGCCGATGGACGTAAAATATTTTCAAGCATTGTCTTATAAAGTACCCCGTTGATTCTTTCTGGCTGACTTCCTCATTTTCAAAAACATAAGGGCCAATAACTCTTTCAACCATGACACTATACATTGTATTTTTTGGGTACAACAGATGCTGGTGTAATTCCCATGGATTCTCAGTAGCCATAAAAATGTAGTTCTGTGTGTTTATGTACTTTTTTGAATGGAGATGAGCCTCATCTTTTGTTATCAAGTTGTTCAACAAGTTGTCGTCATCTCTGGCAAGGTATTGAAATTGAATGTCATAGAGAAATCGCTGGTGAGTAACTTGGGTTTGAAAGTTTATTATATAAACCAGCTTCAGTTTAGCATTGTAAGGAGGATGGCACTGAGCTATGACCAGCTTTATTTTTGTCTGCCAGCTGGACGCTTTACGGAGGTATGAGTTATTGTTATTCTACAGGTTGCCGGGTCACAAATTCAGCCATTAGAATTCTACCCCGATGCATTACAGGTCTCCATCCATGGCTAACGGGTGGCCTCGTTGATGGGGTCTTGCCCCTCTGTAGAGTGCAGTCAGCTCCTGCAGACACAGCGGGCCTATTTGAGGAGGTGACCAGTAATATAATTTTACTTTGTCTTTTTGAGGTACTTTTTGATAATGGTTATTTTCCCAACAGACTAAAGTTTGAAGTTGGCACCGTTTTATAGTTGCGCTGTCCCCTTTGTAGCCACTGCTCGGCTATTGGTAACAATCTCTTGCTAATGACATGGCGGAACTTGTGTTTCGTGTTAAATTTTACTTTTCTCCTACATTCTGAAACATTTTCAAGCAAATCCAAGTAATCTAAATAAATCCCGGTAAGTTTTTGAAGAACATTTGGTTTGGGTTCTTTGCTTAATGGCATATCAACATTCATGGCCAAAAAACACCTTTGTAGAAATGCAGATGAACTAGTTAACACATAGCTGGAGGAAAAAAGATGTCCATACCTTTTTCAAGGGTATTAGTCCGAAAGTGAACATAATAACGTGACTGGACCTGGAACTCGCGTACTATGATGTCGCAGTCCAGCTCTTTAGCCACTACGTCACGGGGACTTCCCAGATGAATATTTATGCCAATATATTTATGTACGCAGCCATTAAATCATATTTTATGTTCTCATTAATTGTGACACAGTTAGTAATCACGGTTCTTCGGCCATTTTGCTTTTATTGCAAATTTTTATTTAAACAAACACATAAGACTAGTGTTAATGGGATGCTCAGCTGTTAACAGAGATCCTTTGAGTACTTTGATTGGGTAAGTATCACTGCAGTCAATTATTATTATCATTATATCCACGTGTGGTTAGATAAATAAGATATCTCATATAAAAGAAAAAAGAAAAGTTGGCGGCAAGTTGTGATTAATTATGGTAAAATCGTGCACAATGAATAAACGATAACCACTTCAAACCGCACCTGGATCTCATCTGACCCAGCTAAAATGGTAAATATAGAGGTCTACCATTCAAATGAATCAGGTGATTTGTCTTCAACATGAACGTAAATCTGTATATATTATATTGCCAATTAAGTTCTGTGCAGTCGTTAGCCAAGTCGGCAGCGGGTATAGAATACACCGACTGCTTCTCTACAGAGAGGTAAACCTGTTTATGACACTAAACCATCTGATGGTGAGGCTCCAGTAATGCTGGAGCTTTGGGGAATGCGGAGTGCCCCTTCATTGCCTTCGCGCCCAGGTCCACTCCGGATCGGAGTGGAAGCCTCTGATTGGGTTCTATTTGTAGATCAAATTGAGCAAAACAGTGTATTTATACTAAACTGAATTGTTTGAAATATAACTGTTTATATGCTTAAAAGGTTTTGGGCAGTAAATAACCTACAATGTTTGATATGTCGTAAAATCAACTAAAACGAAATTGTGTATTTATACTAAACTGAATTGTTTGAAATAATACTATTTTTACATTTAAACGTGTAAACAAAAAACTATACTTACACTAAACTGAATTATTTGAAAAAGAAACTTTTTTTCATTTAACTGCATGTAAACAAAAACTGTACTTATGCTAAACTGAATTGTTTGAAATAGAACTGTTTTGACATTTAAAATGTGAACTTATGTCAGATTCAATTCTTTGAAATAGAACTGTTTTTACATTTGACGGTGTGTAAACAAAAAGAAACTGTACTTATGCTAAACTGAATTGTTTGAAATAGAACTGTTTTTACATTTGACGGTGTGAATTGTTTGAAATAAAACTGTTTACATGTATAAAAATGGATTTGGCATTAAGTGATTGATACGCCATAAAACTAAATCAAACCAAATCAAATCCATGCTGTCGTCCTGGTTAAGTACTTTGAAATAAATAACGCATACTTGCACATATATTTACTGTACATGTATATATATAATAGTACAACATTATGTCCACATAGAAAAATTTCCTTAGTGGGTAGACGTGAAATTGTTTCTGGATCCAGTGTGAATGTTGTGGAATCTTTCTTTGATTTCATGGAAACAAAAACAAAGACGGCGGAGTTTGGTTGCTTTGTGCAATGGCATGTCAACCTTTTGTTGTTATTTAATGCCAAAATCAATCCTTCTAGAAGAACTGCTGCGATACTATTTAACTCCTAGCTGAGAGTATAAGGGGGGTTCATACCTTTGAGAAAGAGATAAGCGCGAAACTGAAATGATGTAATATATTAGCCGAGGGATTTCGGTTCATGCCTTTAGGTTTAGTTAGGCTAAGAACCTTTCGGCTCAGCACATGGGTTAGTTTGCTGCAACCTTGATGCAGGTGGTAACGCGTATGCGCGCACAGAGTAAACGTGTCACTCAGAGATGTCACAATAGCCTGAGACGATGAAACGGGTGACAAAGTGCGGGTGACGTCACGCACCGGAAACGCGCGGAGGATTTGGGGGATTTCGAAGAAAGTTAGAGAGTTGAAACTAGACGCCGAACGAGGAGTTTCGACTTTTAGGGCTCGCAGAGGCGAGGCGAATTTGCGCGCCATGGGTGCCGCACGAAATAGGGGCCAGATGATTAAGACAACATAAAAAGACTGTGTCTCCCTCCTTATGTCGAAACCTTTAACTCAAAAGTAATAAAGAGGTTTCGTACCTGAACAAAGAAGTCGTTATGTGTTTTCGAATTTCGAGATTCCTATGTTCTATGTATATATGTTACGATGTCTATTTCGCACATGGCCGGATCTGTCTATGTAACAATAATAGCTAAACTAAAGTTTGAACTCGCTGACATCGAGACCGCAACTAGCACTCTTTTCATTATGTCACGGAATCACAGTTGTATAGTCATATGCTACACATATACACATATACATGCAGAATACATATTGACACAATGAATAAAGACGAGCGATGACTTCTTTAAAAAAAAATATACCTCTTATTTTATTTGAAAGGGTTGTGTGTGTGAGAGGCAGTTGGAGACGAACAGAACTGCAACATATTGACCGCCACTCTTATGGCCATCAGCGTTGTGTCTTTCTCGTTTTCCTGATGTTCAACCGGAGGCCCAGGGCTCAGCTTTCTGCTGGCTTTCTCTACCACATCTTGTCACCAACTCATCTGATCTCCAACTAAATGACATCCTGTCTTTACCGAGTTATATAATAGTTCAATCACCCACTCAATCTTTTGAATGGCATGTTCGATCGTCATCAAGCGGAAATAACTGTCATGCAGTTCACTGGTCACTTTCTTCTGGTGCATCAGTCTATGAGTGTACCATGAGATTTTACCTTGTCCCATATTGTCAGCAAAGCCCGCCTACGCGATTTCTTGTCATAACTGCCATCGGAATGTGTCACTTCCTTTCGGTGCATCACTTTGGAATAGCATGTTTGGCCGGGTCGAAGGTCAATATACAACATCACCACCTCTATTTCAAATATGATTTTAGACTCTCTATTAACTGTGTGTAAACAAAAAAAATCTACTTATGCTAAACTGAATTGTTTGAAATTAAACAGTTTACATGTATAAATATGGATTTGCTTTTGTTTCCATGAAATCAACGAATGATTCCATAACATTCACACTGGATCAAGAAACAATTACACGTATATTTACTTAGGAAATTTTTCTGTGGAAACAATATTGTACTATTATGCATATACATGTACAGTAAATATATGTGCAAGTATGCGTTATTTATTTCTATGTACTTAACCAGGACGACTGCATGGATTTGATTTGGTTTGATTTGGTTTTATGGCGTTATCAATCATTTCATGCCAAATCCATTTTTAGACCCTCTATTTCAAATATAATTTTAGAGAAAGTTAGCTTGCAGGGGATTGATATTGCTAATTTTAGAGGACAGGCTTACAACAATGTGGCGTTGTTTGGTTGGTCGGATAGTTGGGTTTTATCACATATAAACTCTTATAGGTTATTTAATGCCAAATTCTGTTTGTACATACATCAAATATATTATTTGGTAGCCTGTAGTTTATAAACTAGCCAGAGCTCATTATTTGCACACAGTTAAATGGTTTCAAGTATTGCTATCTAATACTAATAATTCTATTTAATATTAATCATTCGTTTGCTTACGCTTAAATAGTTTCAAGTATTGCTATCTAACATTAATAATTTTATTTAATATTAATCATTAGTTTGCTCATGGTTAAATGGTTTCAAGTATTGCTATCTAACACTAATAATTTTATTTGATATTAATCATTCGTTTGCTCACGGTTAAATGGTTTCAAGTATTGCTATCTAACACTGATAGTCTTATTTGTACACAGTAAAATGGTTTCATATATAGTTATGTAACATTAAAGTAAGTAAAGTTAGCGACCATAGTCGAGGGTGACCCGAAGGCTCCCTTTTCGATAGCTACTACACCAAGGTGTAGGGGAGGGCGCTACTCCATTCCCAGGATTGCTACACTTTACCCTTGAACCGTACCTTATAATGCTGAGTGTTAAGCAAGGTGGTATCAAGTACCATTTTTAAAGTCTTTGGTATGACTTGACCTGGGATTGAACCCAGGTCTCCCGGGACATTGGCGAACACTCTAACCGCTGGGCCAATGTCCCGGTAACATTAACAGCCCCATTTAACTCCAGTCATTTGTTTGCTCGCAGTTAAAATGGTTAAACAGTTCTTTTTGACTCATAGATTGGATCCTAACAGATAAAACGACTTCGGCAAATAGTGGACGTGGGAGTAATGGCAATGAAGAGATACTGAGCTCCTCAGCCGAATATGCTTGACAATGTGACGTTGATATCTGGCAAGTATAATGGTGTTCAGAAGCGCATAAAGAATGTTGATCCAAAAGGCGAATTTATTCTGTGTTTAAACCATTCTCTTAATTCAGCAGGTGTCCATACGGCTGCGGTTACATCAAATTTCCTTTCGTTTGTTTTTAGTTGAGGAACGATTGTTTATATTCTTTGGTTCTTCCACTCATTGTTGCGATGTAAAAATAAAAGTCACCTGACACAGTCTTAAGAGAGTGATTAAAGCAAGATGGAGAGCGAAAGGAAAAAAAAGGAGGTGTTTTGAAAAAATACTGTGATGAAATTATTGATGTACTCTAACAACTTGTGGGGATAGGAGAGAACATAGCGATAAGGTAAGAGGCTGGCCTGATGTTTTGTTCAACACAAATGTTTTCTGTTGTATATTTTCTGAGGGGAAAGTTCTCAAGGATATTATCGACACGCAAGAGTACAAGCAGACTTAAACCTGAATATTCACCGAAATGAAATGAAGATGGCTGCTCTTCCGGCAATGTCAGCTCATTACAGAAAAGAACTGATTGAAAATTCAATTAAGTATGCAAAAGAAATTTCTTATGCCCTTGGCAGTGAGACAGAACGCCGACTTTGAGAGAAAAGGATGGCAAGGAAAATTTAAATGATGCTGGACTGACCTTTGAAATGGAAATGAAAAGAAATTTTTATGCCTCATTGGATAGTGTTACTCAAGAAATAAGGCAACGATTTGACCAACTGAGTCAAGTATTATTTCCTCGACTCAACCATGGCCTTGTTGTCTGGGGCCGTAGAATACACCGACTGCATCTCTGTAGAGAGGTAAAACTCATCTAAAGAGTGTCCTGGATATGACACTAAACAACCTGATGGCAAGGCTTTGGGGAATACGAGTGCCTCTTTACTGCCATCGCTCCTAGGTCCGCTCTGCCCGGAGTGGTAGCCTTTGATAGGGTCCTATCAATGGGTCAAAAAGAACTGTTTAACATTTAAACTGAGTGCAAACAAATGATTTATGCAAAATACAATTGTTACAATTGTTTACTCATTTAACTGTGTGTAAGCAAACGGCTGATGTTTAATTGAATTGTTTGTGATACATAGAGATACTTCGAACCATTCAACTTTGTAGACATGCTATATTGAATTGTTTGAAATAAAACTTTTTGATCCTTTAACTGTGTAAAAAGTGACTGATGTTTAATTAAATTGTTTGTATTAAATAGAAATACTTGAAAACATTTCACTGTGTGCAAACAAATAATAAATTTTAAATAGAATATCAGATAGAAATAAGTGAAACCACTTAGCTGAGTGAAAAAAGATTAAGCTCAAGCTCGTTTCAAAATGTTATCTACAAAATGTGTTTAGAAATAATGTATCTAATATATATGTATAAAAAGGATTTGTCAATAAATAACCTACAATGGTTGATATGCCATAAAACTAAACTAAACTAAACCAATCATCTCAACCAATCTAACGAATGAAGTATTCGAATTTGAATTTCGAGTACAACATATTGTAAAATTTAATATCGGGTGGAAGAGACTGAAGGATTTTCTTGAGTTCTCTAAAGAGAAAAACTGGAAGGCAGGCTCTCCAGACATCCCAAGATTCATCATCAAAAAAAATTTCGAAATTCGATGCCAAAATTGATGATATGATTGAGAGTATTTGAACAAAAGCTGTCTGCGTAGTTTGCTGTGTGCGGAGTTTATCTTAGTGGAAATTAATAAAGAATTATGTTTGCTCAATGATGATCAATCATAGACTCACTGACTTAGCGATTCTTTATATTGAAAGAGAGTTTACTAAATCTCTTAATTTTGAAGAGATAATAAAGATCAGTATGTACAAAAACATGCACTGGCTAAAGATCGTTTATAGTAAGTAAGTACAGTTGGCAACCATAGTCGAGGGTGACCAGAAGGCTCCTTTTTCAATAGCTACTACACCGAAGTGTAGGGGAGGGCGCTACTTCTTTCCCTGGATTGCTCCACTTTACCCTTGATACGTACCTTACATTGCTGAGTGTTAAACAAGGTGGCATCAAGTACCATTTTTAAAGTCTTTGGTATGATTCGACCTTGGATTGAACCCAGGTCTCTCAGATCATGGTCGTATACTCTACCCACTAGGCTAATGAGCTGGTTTATCGTTTATAAACCCTTGCTAACTATTAGATTTAAATAAAAATTTCGGTATTTAAACCAAAAATAATGAGGTTTCTTTAAAAAGAAACTTTTCCTAAAAATTCTGAAGAAAACTCTCATCAATCATTTTTTAAAATTCAACTCACTTGATGAAAATGCAGGCGAATTATTTTTATATTTTTAAAGATAATTTAATAGAGAATTAGATTTTGTTCAGTTTTTAAAATTCGACTTTTTGTATGGATGCTTTATTTTTGAAGTAAAAGAAAAACAACCATATTTCTCTTTTGCTTTAATGGTGTATCAACCTTCTTGGAGTATTTAATGCCAAATCGACCCTTTTTAGAAAAACAGTAATGGTACTATTAAACCTATGGTTAGGAGAATAGAGGGACTCATGAATTTCCCAAAGGTATTTGCCCGAAAGTGAACGTAATAGTGCGACTAGAGTTCGAACTCGCGTACTATGATTCAGCAGGCCATCACTTTAACTATTACACCCTATTGCGTTTTTAAGTATTTTAAAAATGTATTCGTTTTTGTGGCTTAAGCTTCTAAGGTTATGGTTTTTAAAAGAAAATAAAAATTCTGTTTAAACTTTATTTTTATTGATATAAAACTGACATCGTAAATTAGACTCTTCCATTCACTTCAGTTAAATAAGATTTTGTTAATTAAAGTAAAATTATTTAATTGATAAATTTGATTGATTAGATGAAAAATTATTTTATCAAAATTATGTTTTTTTAGTTTTATCTTTTTTTTGTGATAATATTTTTTCTGCTGAGTCCACTATAAAAACGTCACTTAAGGGAGAGAAACTTTTTCTAAGAATTTATCAACATAAAAAACCCACTGATTATTTCTTTTGACCATCATACTTCAGTAAAAAGCAGCATGGTTCATCAGTAATATATCATAACATTGCCAATAAAAAGTGTGTATTTCTTATACACACTTTACAACACAAAAATTGAGAAAGATAAACACCTGGTGAGTTGTTCAATGTTTTCCAGATTTTCATTTAAGAATAAATACCCCAGTCCAATGTTCTTTCATATTTTGGGGAAGGGAAAAAAGTTATTCAGTGTTTTGTATTTTTATCATTTTCAACTTTTCACCCATTTTGTTGTCAGACTTTTTCATTTTTTTTAATGTTTCAAACTGAATTATTATTATTTTTTTCTCGCTGTCTGTCTCCACAGGTTTGAAATTGTTTTAATCATTATGACATCGTTAATCAATCACTCAATAAGATCTTAATCTTTATTATGTGTATATTTGTAGCGATCGAAAGTATGTTACGTTTATGGAAGGGTTGGCCATTTTCGTTACTGCACAGGGTGGCCAAAACCCACGCTTCGCTACTACGCTTGGTTTAATTGTTTAATGGCGTATCAACACCTTACCGGTTATTGAATACCAAAACTTGATTCATTACTAAAAGGTTGTTATGCTCAATTGTGTTGGTTAGCTGAAGTGTCAGTGTTGGTCGACGTCGGACTGGAGCGCTAGTAGTACGTACGATGTGACGTCTACGACTGGACTCTGGCTATCAAGTTCTACAACTTCTATTTTTCTTTTATATCATCTATATGTGTACTGTATGGCCATATTTGCATTGCACGTGTGCATGCGTGCGTGCGTGCAAATATGCATGTTCATAAGCCGGCAGTGTTACTTTATCAAAACGTCCCCGAATAATATTCTTCCACTTCCATACAAATTGTATACAGCGCAATCAGCTTGGATGTAGATTACATCGACTGTATCTCGGCAGAGTGGTAAAACTCCCTCTCCCAACGGGAGTCCTTGATATGTCACTAAATAATCAGATGGTGAGGCTCCAGTAATGATAAAGCTTTTGGGAATGCGGAGTACCCTTTCATTGCAATTGCTCCCAGGTCCACTCTGATCCGGAGTGGTAGAGCCTTACAAGGTCCTATCTATGGTTCAAATAGAAATGTTTGGCATTTAAACTGAGTGCAAACAAATGATTTATGTTAAATTGAATTGTTAGAAATAGAACTGTTTGATCCTTTAACTGTGTGTGAACAAATGACTGATGTTTAATTGAATTGTTAGTGATATATAGTAATACTTGGAACCATTTAACTTAGTTGGTTTATGCTAAATAGAATTGATAGAAATACAACTGCTTGATCATTTAATTTTGTGTATTTACAAAATGTGTTAAAAAATCATATGTTTGATATAAATGTAAAAACGGCTACCAACCACTCATCACGAAAACTATCCAAATTAGACGAACCAGACACGCGGGACAGCGCTGGAGAAGTAAGGGAGAACTCATAAGCCATGTACTCATGTGGACGCCCGCACATGAACGAGCTAAGGTTGGACGACCAGCTAGAACCTATATATTAGACCTCTGTGCCGATACTGGATGTAGCCTGGAAGACCTCCAGGGAGCGACGGACGATAGAGACGGGTGGTATGAGAAGGTCAGGGAGATCCGTGCTAGCAGCGTGACATGATGATGATCATATATCGTATCAACTATTCCTATATAGGTTGTTGGCGACCGTAGTCGAGGACAATCAGAAGGTTCCCTTTTCAATAGTAACTACACCGAGGTGTAGAGGAGGGCGCTACTCCATTCCCTGGATTGCTCCATTTTATCCTTGATACGTACCTTATATTGCTGAGTGTTAAGCAAGGGGGTATCAAATACCATTTTTAAAGTCTTTGGTATGACTCGACCTGTGATTGAATAGTAGCCATTGAAAAGGAAGCCTTCGGGTCACCCTCAACTAAGGTCGACAACTTTTATTCCTACATAATCCAAATAATCTATATAAAACTATATGTTTTAAAGTAAATATTCATGATTAATACGAATCAGGTTAGCACACAGATATATGATTTCAAGTATTTCTATCTAACAACAATAATTTGCATGAAATTATATGGACTCAAATATCTAATTATGATATTCCTTTGCAAACATTTGTAGTTTCAAATGAATATTCTTAATACAATAACTTTTCATACAGTCAGATATTTTCAAGTAATCCTATCTAACATCAATAATTATATCAAAAGGTAATCATTTGTTTGCATATAGTTATATAGATTCGTGCATTCCAGTTCAATACTAATAATTAAAAAAAATCTATTTGGCCAATAGGTGGGACCCTAACAGTGGATCAGAGTGGAGCTGGGAGTAATGGCCACGAAGAGGTGACTCCTAGCTTCAAAACACCAGAATCTCACCACCAGATGCAGGTGACTGTTTTCTTTTTTTGTGGTGGGAATTAATTCTGGTCATACCATTCTACTGGAGATGCAGTCCACATATTATGTGTCCCACGGTCAAGGTATATATATATATATATATAGATGATGAAATGTTTTTGAAAACGATTGGCTGGGGAATAATACTGAAATGTACATTCTATTCTGCATTATTCATGTCGTAGTTCAATGCACTTGGCGCATTGTCTCTTAAATTTTTCCGAAGTTTCCATGAAAAAAAGTTTAAAAAATCCTTTCTGAAAAAATTCTTAAATATATATAAAAGAAGTATTATTTTCTCAGTTGAACCAAGAACACGCCAATATATATATATATATATATATATATATATATATATATATATATATATATATATATATATACGTGGTGTATTCAATAAGTTTCTAGACTTTTTTGTACAGGCATTTAAAATTGTTGTAGACTCTTGAAAATTCAGTATGTTATTGCTATACATCTTATAAGATGACTGGTCAATTTTTATGATTTCAGGTTCAAATGAACAGCTACAGCAGGGATTGGAATACACCCCACTAAAGCCTTTTCAGGAAACGTGAAAGGATCTTAATAAAATTTGTCATTATTATTTAATCAAACATGCTTAAATGAAAGACTACAACCCCCCATATATATATATATATATATATATATATATATATATATATATATATATATATATATATATATATATATTGGTCTCTGTGTGTGTGTGTGTGTGTGTGTGTGTGTGTGTGTGTGTGTGTGTGTGTTTTCTCTCTTCTTGTGTTTGTATATTAATCCAGACCGGTGTCAGACATTTTTAAACGATTTTTTTCTTATTTAAGTTTCAAGACTGAAGGTGTATGAATGCTACAACATTGGTTTATAATGAGAATGAAATTTCAACGTTTTTACTTTACGATTTTTATTTTGGAATTTGTACGTGTTTCTACTCTTTTCATTTTTTAATCGAACATGTTTACCAGAAAGTTCTGTCGAAAAAGTAATCAATTTCAAAAGAAGGATTTTTTTTATATCATTTGGTTTTTAGAAGACAATATACATGGTGCATTCAATAAGTTTCCAGACTCTTTTGTACAGGCATTTAAAATGGTTGTAGGCTCTAGAAAATTCAGTATGTTATTACTATACATCTTATGAGATGACAGCCCAATTTTTATGATTTCAGGTTCAAATGAACAGCTACAGCAGCAATTGGAATACACCCTACTAAAGCCTAATTGTCACAGCTAGCGAATTTCAAAAATGCAATCTGGACGTGAGGACACTTTAGAAGAACGATATATCATAAAATTCTGTTTTAAACTTGGAAAAATGCCACATGAACGTATGGAATGCTTCAGGCCGCTTTTCGACCATCTTGCATGAATCGAGAATCAGTTTTTGAGTGGCATAAGAGATTCAAGGAAGGCAGGGAGTCTGTAAAGGATGATGAGAGGTGTGGGAGGAGTAAGGAAGTCAATACACCAGAGTTGATTGGCCAAAGGCTGAGAATTAGGGTTACTATGTTGAGGTTTTCAGGGAGTTCAGGAAGAGATCCCCTCGGAAGAGGCCAGCACACTTCAAATCGGGTCAATGGCATTTCCAGCAGGACAATGCACCAGTCCACAGCTCCATCTTTGTCACAGACTATTTGACCAAGATGGGCATCAAAACAGTTCATCACCCTCCCTATAGACCAGACGTTGCTCCCTGTGAATTTTGATTATTCCCTAAGCTCAGAGGCTGTCGTTATGAGACAATTGAGGAGATGAAAGAGGCTGTGACGAAGGTCATTGACACGCTCACACAAGAGGACTTCCATGGGCCTTGCAGAAGTTGTCGGAACGGTACAAGTGCATTGCAGCCGGAGGAGATTACTTTGAAGGGGACTAGAGCTTCATGTGTGTACTATCAATAAAAGTGAAGGACGATGGAACACAATTTATCATTTTTAATTTTATTTTTTCATGATTCCTTGTTATTTTTCAAGTGTAAGGGAATTTTCTCCTATTTTTTGCCCAAGCGCTTTCGGCCATACTGGGGTATCGTTATCTGGGGTAGTGTAATTTTGAGTTGAATTTTGATTTTTTACTGTTTTAATAATTTATAGCTTTTTGTTTTGAAGAAAATCGGTTGGAACGTTTTTAGAGTTTTGTTTTAAAATGTTCAGTTGGAAAAGAATTTACTAATAGAGTTAGTGGTTTTTAGCTACTAAAAATATCTAATATGTTGGTGCCGGTGTTAAATGCGTTTTTATTTGTTTGTTTTTTTCATTTTTTATGAGACCCAGGTCACAGACACCACCATAATATATATATATATATATATATATATATATATATATATATATACATATATATAATGTTATAGTGTTGTCTGTGACCTGTGTCTTATAAAAAATTTAAAAAAACCAAACAAATAAAGAAGCATTTAACACCGGCATCAACATATTATATATATATATATATATATATATATATATATATATATATGAGTGTGTGTGTGTGTGTGTGTGTGTGTGTGTGTGTGTGTGTGTGTGTGTGTTTTCTCTCTGCGTCCATATAATAACATATTCAAATATTAGATCTTCCTTCAAACATATTGAATTAAAGATTTTTAATTCCATGAAGGAAATTTATTTTCTTTGAATTCGTGTCGGTCTTTCCGTTTTAAAATGATTCAACCTATAACTAAAATGTTTTTAACTTTGTTACAGGCTGTTTTTATTTATTTAATGTTAGAATTATTTTGATTGACTTCGATTCATTTGTAGGAATAAAACATGATCATCTGTCTTTTATGAATGCATAAATCCAATTTTCCCAATTGGATATATGAAGAAGAACTCACCGATCATTCCATATAAGGTGGTACAACTTGCAGTATTATGAGATAGACAGCATCAAGTAATTTCTATTTCCCTAAAAAGGACCACGAAGGACCCAGAATGGAACAGCCGGAGAGCTACTTGGTGATGTATAAAATTCATTGTTTTAATGCGGTGGTATATTCAATACTAATTATTATTAAGATAGTTTTGTTATGGAACAGCCAAGGGATTTCGGTTCATGCCTTTGAGTTTAGTTACGCTGAGAACCTTTCGGCTCAGCACATGGGTTAGTTAGGTGCATCATTGTGCCAGGTGTTAACGCGGGTGGGCGCGGGCGGATGGAAGTGTCACTCAGATGTCACAATAGTCCGAGACGAAACTGGGTGACAGGGTGCGGGTGACGTCACGCACCGCAAGCGCGCGGAGGTTTGTGTGAGAATTTGAAGAAAGAGAGTGAGTTGGAAACTAGACACCAAACGAGAAAGATCGATTTTTGGAGCTCGCAGACGCGAGGCGAACTTGCGCCCTATGGGGGCCGCTCGAGATGGGGGCCAAAAGACAGCATAGAAGATTGTGTCTCTCCTTCTTACGTTGAAACCTTTAACTCAAAGTTAATAAGAAGGTTTCGTACCTGGACAAGAAGTCGTTACGTGTTTTCGAATTCCGAGATTCCTATGTTCTATCGTAATGAATATTATATGTCCGTTTCGCACATGGCCATATTCGTGTATCTGACTACGCAACAGTTTCCTCTTTTGCATTTGCAACACGTTGGAAATCGTTTTTAGGGGTTAAATCACTAATCCACTCTAATCCACACACCCGATATTTCCCTTAACAAACTAGTCAACTGCTCATATTCAATGTTTGTTCAAATTCTAGAAGTTGAATCACACAAGCACTGGTAAAATTTTCTTGATTATGTAAATACACAACTTCTTGCTTACGGGTAGGATGCGATACAAGGTCAATTTTTCAGCAGACTTCTGATTTGGTTTGGTTTGGTTTGGTTTTATGGCATATCAATCATTGTTGTTTATTTAAAGTCAAGTCATGATTTTACATATATATCAAATATATATGATTCATAAACACATTTTGTTGATACACACAGTTAAATTATTAAACTGTTCGATTTCTAACTATTCAATTTGGCATAGGTCAAAGTTAAATGGTTCCTAGTATTGATATGTCTCACTAATTTGGAGGTGCCCGTGGTGTAATGCTTATTTTGGAGGTGCCCGTGGTGTAATGGTTATCGTCTTAGGAAATGGACACGGCGACACGAGTTCAAAACCTGGACGGGGCTGATTGCATTTCACATGGCACTAATATCCTTGGGAAAGGCATGAATCCAATTATTCCCCCTCCAGCTATGGGTAAATAGAAGGTCAGACTGGGTTCTTCAGCTCTGGTGAGGCAACTAGTCTAGGAGAAGGAAAACTCTGAATTCAAACCTGTTAAACTCCACTTAAAAATTGACCTTGTGTCATATCCTGCCTGAGTGGAGGGGTTGGTAAATATGGATATGTCTCACTAACGATTAAATTAAACATCAGTTATTTATTTATACATAGTTACCAGATTTTTGTAGTTCTATTTCAAACAATTCATTTTAGCATAAGTTATCTGTTTGCACTCGGTTTAAATGTAAAACAATTCTACTTAACCCATTCATAGGACCCTATTAGGTGCCACCCTTCCTGATCAAAGTGGAACTGGGAGTGATGGCACTGAATGGGTGCTCTGCATTTCCCAAAGCTCCATTATTAAAGGAACCTGACTATCGGATTTTTAAGTGTCATATCCATGACACTCGTTGAGGGAGTCTTGTCCCTTTGCAGAAATGTAGTCGGTGTATTCTACGACCCTAGCCGAATGGGCCAAAGGACTTTTGAGGTGGTTCGCAAGTATTAATGAAAGTTCCTGATCAAGATATGACCAAGTAGTTCACGGCTCACCTATTTTCTTGGCCTGTTCGGAATGTCCCTCGGATGCTGACGATGAGAAATTGATAATTTCATAATGACTTAGAATTTTCATCGTTATAATCGAGTTGCACTGTCAGCACAGACTACCCACACACACAGTCTCTCTCTCTCTCTCTCTCTCTCTCCACCCATCCCTCGCTCTCACCAGGTCTTCCAAACCTCATCCTGTGTCTGCACAGAGCTGATGTAGATAAGTTCTTGCTGGTTGGCAAACACTGGCACGTTCACAGAAGAACGAAAATAACGTGTTCGTCCTTATTTTATCTAAAGTAAAAAAAATCCTCAAATACGTTTTGAAAAAAATGCACTTGCAAGAATATAACTATCGAGGAAACTTCAGAGACACTTCTAAGATTTTTCAAACACTGTACAAAAAGATGTCACTGGAAACTTTTGCATCTATTATATAATAGAGGTGCGATGAAATTTCCAAATAAAAAAATGGTATTCTACCATGCATCCAGTATTTCCTTAGCCTGACGTTTCGATTCCGGCTTGGAGTGTCTCGCGTGTCAAGCCACACTGAAGAGTAGTGATACAACTAAACCGTCTGTCTGTTGATGATATATATATCTATATATATCAGCAATAACACTAAATTTCTTATCATAAAAACATAGAGAACAGCACCTACCATAGCATTACAGAACTCGAATTAAGACTAAAATCAATAGAAGTAGCAAGCAAACTCAATTAAGATTATCCTTTTCATCGTCCTACATAGAAAATTAAAAAAAAAGAGATGCCCACTACATATGAGCCTCTTGAATTGGTGATCAAATAGGCAAGAAACTGACAGTCATCAAGTGACATTGATCCAGCCTGACTTAGATTTATATATACTCTATTACCAAATGAGCACTCTTTATATATACATATAGCAAACGGCATTATTAATTTCATATATATTTTAGCCTCTCACTCTACCTCTCTCTACTTTATATACATATATACATATTTATATATACATATATATGAATGTATAAGTAAAGAGACGTAGAGAGAGAGGGTTAAAAACCAGAGTATAACGGCGGCGAAAATACTTATTTTTATCAAGCCACCGAATAAACATGTTTTATTGTTTAAATACCGAAAACAATATCTAATATTTACAGTCGTCTCCGATAGAAAAGTACATCTTTACTTTGCAACTGAATTTTGTTGCTGAACCAGTTTAATCTGCATTGAAATTAGATTCCATATTCTCGTGATTTTTGTAATTCAATTGATTTCGTTGCTTTCATAAGAGAAATGGAGTTACAATTATTTCATTACGATTCCTTGTATTCTATTTTCAACGTAAAAGTTTCTCTGAAATAATTGCAAAAATCTTTCCGCTGTACATGACGAGAATATTGTGGCAGACATTGAGCATGTAAAAATTCTCTTACATAAAACGAATGCCTGAATATTAGGATTCGTAGTCAATATAAGACCAGAATAGTTGCCATCGTCAAAATACTCTACTTAAAGTTCTCAGAAAATTTGGATGTCTGTATCCGAAATTGTAAAACAAATACCCTTCAGCTGCAGTCAGCAATATAGAGAAGAAATAAGCCGAAGGCGACAAATTTGACCCAAAACTGGGAAAGACATATTATTGGATTTAATATCGAAGTTGGGCCTTGCTAAATATATATAGAAAGAAAAAAGGAAACATATAGCTCTCTTTTAAACAGGGTTTCAACTGATACATAGACAACATCACAATCAGCTATTCGAGGCTTTATTGGGATAACTCATTTTGCTGTCTCTAGTGATCAACATTCTTTCTTTCTGAATCTTCCCCACACCAGACATATGTTATATTCCGAGAGCATTTTTCCTAGAATATTTTCTTGGTGGATCAACTTCCCTTATAAATATTTTACTCCCAGCTTTTAAAGTCTACAGTCAATACGCGTTTTACTCTGTCTTCGTTTGGAGTCGTGCTTAGCGTAACATTTACAATCATAGGAAATGGAATTGGTGACTCGAGTTCAAACCCTGGACAAAGCTGTATGCGTTTCACTTCGTGCAAACGAACTTTGGCAAGTCATGAATCCTTCTATTTTCTACCTAACTATGGGTAAATAGCAGGGTAGACTGGGTTCTCCAGCCTTGGTAAGCCAAGTCTAGAAGGAAATAAAAACTGAATTCAAACCAACAGTACTCCGTTAAAAAGACCTGTCCGTGTCGAAGGGGTTGGGTAAATGCACACTTCGTCTTTGTTTGGATTTCTTTTTATATTATACTTTTGTTACATCCTTACTCTCCATTTGTTATTTTTAACCTTTCTTCTGTTGCAGCCAACAGGACTTTTAGGAGCATTAGTTAACTGAAATTCTTTCAAATAACTCAATTATACAAGGCTTGCTTTGGCGTGGTTTCATGGCATCGCAACCGTTGTAAGTTATTTAAAGCCAAATCCAGTTTATTCATTCAAATTAGATATAAATAATTTGTAAATATAAGTCAACAAATTTAAATAGTTTGTACTCGGTTAAAGGATCAAACAGTTCTATTTCAAACAATTCAGTTTACCATTTTAACGAAGATAGTTCAAGTATTACTATGTATCATTAACAATTCAATTAAACATCAGTCATTTGTTTACACACAGTTAAATGTAAAAACAGTTCTATTTCAAACAATTCAGTTTACCATTTTAACAAATATAGTTCCAAGTATTACTATGTATCATTGACAATTCAATTAAACATCAGTCATTTGTTTACACACAGTTAAAGGATCAGACAGTTCTATTTCAAGTAATTCAGGTTTGCTTAACTCCTTTGTTTGCACTCAGTTTAAAAGTTAAAGTAAACAGTTTAAATGTCAAACAGTTCTATTTGGCCCATAAATAGGATCCTATCACGTGCTACTCCGGGCCAGAGTAGACTTGAGAGCGATTGCAATGAAGGGGTACTCCGCATTTACCAAAGCTCCACTATTACTGGGGCCTCACCATCAGATTGTTTAGTGTTATATCCAGGACACTCTTTGGAGAAGTCTTACCCCTCCGCAGAGAAGCAGTCGGTGTATTCTACTGCCCAAGCCAACTGGTCCACTATTAAACAAGAAAGAATGCAAAGAACGATGGTCATAAGAAAAAAAGCAAAATAAATGTGTATACATCAGCTCTGTGCGGAGACTGGATGCAGTCAAGAGGACCTGCCAGAAGTGATGGATAACAGGATCGGATGGTGAAAGAGGGAGTCGAGGGATCTCCATGCAGTCAGCCTGACTATAGATGATAATGAAGTCACTTACTTGTGATATTATTGGTTTCGGTTTGGTTTCTTTGTGCTGTATAGCTGTGATACATATACATCTATACACATATGCATGCGGATACATAGTCAACACAATAATGACGAACGAAACACAGTTCTTTAGAAAAATATACCTCACACACTTTATTCGAAATGGTTGCGAAAGGGTTATGTGTTAGAGGTGAGTTGGAGACTGAACAAACTGCAACATATTGACCCCCAGTTCCTTTGTCTTTAGCAGCACTTCTTTCTCGTTCTGCAGGGCTGCTCAATCGGAGGTCCTGAGGGCCTATAGTCCTCTGCTGGGTGCTGGTTCTCTCTACAGCATCTTATCTCCAACTGACTCCAAACTAACTGAACCTGTCTGTGGCACCGGGTTATATAATTGTTTTGCGTACACCTGCTTCTTGTGGGCGTCACATCTGCACCCAATTCAACCCGTCCACAGTCAAGGTTATACCCTGATATCTTCGACCGGATGCACCTGTTCCTTAATCGCCGGCTGAGTCGGAGGTCAATATGTTACATTTGTTTAATGGCATATCAAAATTTGTGTGTTATTTAATGCCAAAGCCATCCTTGTAGGAGAACAACAATTATGATATTTAACTAATCGCTGTGGAGATATGGGGGTTCTTATCTTTGCCAAGATTATTAGTCTAAGAGTGAACGTATAAGCGCGGCTGGATTTCGAACTTACTTCGAGGTTGCAGTCCAGCACATTTGTCATCACGCTACGGGGACTCGCTTCTTCTGCTGTTCATATGTAGCAATATATGTAGTATTCAAATATGTTCTGAATCTAAAAAAAAAAAGATACCTTTTGTATTTATAACCAATAAAAGAATGGAATTTTACCCTAAAGAATGTGTAGCGTAAATGATGCTGCATGTATTAATCTAAGAAATAACATCATAAGACAGACCAGTGTGAAAATGTAATGAGTGTAATATATCATTTTAAAGAGCAAATAAAAGGATCTCTAAAAAAAAAATAAAACGAGAAACCTCTCTTCTGTGTCCCATTGTTGTATAGACGTGATACAACTATACACATATACATGCCGAAACATAGTCAACACAATAATGACGAGCGAACATATTTCTTTAGAAAAATATACCTCACACACTTTATTCGAAATGGTTGCGAAAGGGATATGTGTTAGAGGTGAGTTGGAGACTGAACAAACTGCAACACATTGACCCCCAGTTCCTTTGCCTTTAGCAGCACTTTCTCGTTCTGCTGGGCTGCTCAATCGGGGGTCCTGAGGGCCCATAGCCCTCTGCCGGGTACTGGTTCTCTCTACAGCATCTTATCTCCAACTAATTGACTCCAACGAGCTGAACATCCTGTCGCACCGGGTTATATCATTGTTTGACACCCACCTGTTTCCTGTGAGCGTCGCATCTGCACCCAATTCAACCCGTCCACAGTCAAGGTTATACCTTGATATCTTCTATATCTGTTCCTTGATTGACGGCTGGGTCGAAGGTCAATATGTTACACCATAAATAATTTGTAAAAGGTTTTTGGGTAGGGCTGGCTGTATTTTACGGCATATCAACCCTTGTAGGTTATTTTACGCCAAATAGTTTCAAGTATTGCTATCTAACAGTAAAAGTTTTATTTGCTCATTCCTAAATAGTTGCTATTTAAAACTAGTAATTCTATTAAACTTTATTCGTTTGTTTTCACACGGTTAAATTGTTCAAAGTATTATGTAATACTAATAATTCAATTTAACATCAATCATTTGTTTCATCATCATCATCATCTCACGCTATCAGCACGAATATTCCTGACCCTCTCTTGCCACACCTCCCTATCGTCCATTGCTTTCGGTAGATCCCCAGGGCTACATTCTGTATCGGCACAGAGCTGCTGCATGTAGGTTCGAACTGGTCATCCTGCCATTGCTCGTCCATATGCAGGGGTCCACAGGAATACATCACTCACGAGCTCGTCTCTACTTCCCCAGTAGTGCCTCGCGTGTCTGGTTTGTCTAATTTTGATAGTTTTCGTGATGGGCGGTAGGTGGCCGTACAGCTGCTGCTTTGTGGGGTGTTGTGTCCAGGACTTGTTCAATATTGCTCATAGCATTCTTGTGTAATTGCCGTCAAGCTTTTTCTCCATTCGTTTAGTCAGCGTCCATGTGGTGCATCCATGTAGCGGTATCGACACGATCGCTGCTTGGAAGAAACTGCGCTTCATTTTATCAGTCAGCATCATTTGTTTACTTACAGTTAAATAGTTTCAAGCATTCTTATCTAACATAAACAATTATATCTAATATTAGTTCATTTGGTTTGGTTTGGTTTGTTGGGCTTTATGGCATATCAACCTTTGTCTGTAATTTAACGCCAAATCCATTTTTATGTAAATAATCAGTTCTATTTAAAACAATTCAGTTTAGCATAAGTACACAGTTTAATTGTCAAAAACATTTCTATTTCAAACTATTCAAGCAGTTATATATAACAATTCAGTTTAGTGTAAGTACAGTTTCAATGTCAAAAACAGTTCAATTTCAAATAATTCAGTTTATCATAAACACGCAGTTTAAATGTCAGTACGGTTTACTTGTCAAAAACATTTCTATTTTAAGCAATTCAGTTTAATCAAACAATTCAGTTTAGCATAAGTATGCCGTTAGTTCTATTCAACCCATAGATAGGTCCCTTTCAGGTGCTACCACGTCGGGCCAGAGTGGATCCGGGAACAATGAAGGAGTGCTCCGTATTCCCCAAGGCCCCAGCATTACTGGGACCTCACCATCAGACTGTTTAGTGTCATACCCAGGACACTAGTTGTGGGGGTCTTAACTCTCTACAGAGGTGCAGACAGTGTATTCTACAGCCCCAGCCGACTGGGCAAAGTTTATTTGCACACACTTTAATCCTTTGTTTATATACAGCTAAATGGTTTCAAGTATTGCAAGCACTAATAGTTTTATTTGTCGTCAGTTATATTATTTCTAATATTACTACGTAAGACTCATTGTTTTATGAGCACACAGCTAAACTGTTTCAAGCATTGGTATTTAAAACTAGAAATTCAATTAAACCTTATTGATTTATTTTTTATACAGTAAAATTGTTCCAAACATTGCTATGTAATACTAAGAATTCAATTCCATATAAATCCTTTGTTTGCATATTGGTAAGTGGTTTCCAGTAGAGTAAATTATTAAACAATTCTCTTTGACCCGGGGTGTCCTCGTGGTGTAATTCAGCTAATTCAGTTTAGTATAGGTACATATTTTGTTTACACACAGTTAAATGTCAAAACAGTTCTATAATAAACAATTAAGATTACTGTAAGTACAGTTTCAGTGTCAAAAACAGTTCCATTTCAAACAATTCGGTTTAGCATAAGCACGCAGTTTAAATGTAGGTACTGTTTAATTGTCAAAAACATTTCTATTTTAAGCTATTCAGTTTAGTCAAACAGTTGTAATTCAAACAATTGAGTTTTGCATAAGTAAGCAGTTAGTTCTATTTAAACCATAGAAGGGGTGCTCCGTATTCCCCAAAGCTCCAGCATCAATGGAATCTCACCTATATATATATAACCTATAGTTATTCCCTTTGGCCCTATCAGGTGCTACTATTCCGGGCTAGAGTGGACCTGGGAGCAATGGCAATGAAGGGGTGCTCTGCATTCCTCCAAAGCTCCAGCATCACTGGAACCTCACCATCAGATCGTTTAGTGTCATATCCAGGACACTCATTGGGTGGATGGGGGTGGCCTTACATCCCTGCAGAGGTGCAGTCAGTGTATTCTACAGCCCCAATCGTTGGGGGGAATCTTACCTTTTTGCAGAAATGTAATCGGCATATTCGATAACCTCATTCGACTAAGCTGGGTTGTAAAAGTTTATGTTAGCGTGCCTGGGATAATTGTTAGTGTCAATGTTTGACAAATAAAAGGCCATGCTCTCACCATATGGAAGTTTGCTTTGATACAATCTTTTCAGACGATTTAGCATTAGCGTTATACGAACTATGGTTGATGATCATGACGATTGTGCTATTCCACCGGTTGCAAAATTTCAAGCCTGAGTAAAAAGCGTAATTAAAAATGTTGATTTTTGTGGGCATGCTAGCACATACCACTTGGAAAATAGGCATTCTAGTGCACTACAATCTTCCTGTCCTCACATCAGGAACTTAGTATTGTGCAATATTAAACTAACTTTTATGAATACCGAGTTGATAAGCAATTTAGTTGATTTTTTTCGAACATCTTACAATCTAAAAAGAGGTAGGAGTTGTCTGTAGAGTTCTCTAATGTGTAGATTTAAAAGTTTATATAGTAAAACGTCTTTTCTTAATTGATGAATGATATACCAGAAAAAGGCCGAAGAGTGCATTGGTTGAAATGTAGTAAAAAACCATGATAGATGAGAATATTAGACTAAGCAATATATGAATCAACGATAATGATTATCAGAATTTTAATCATCCTATGGACGGTGCTTAGAATAAGCTGACTGTATTTTTGTAAAAGGGTAACGCTCTTCTGCACCAAAAGGAGTCCTAGGTATAACACTTAAACTGTGTCTGATTATTAGGCTTCAGTTTTGGGGAGTTTGAAGCACTCCTTTATTGACATTACTCCCAGGTCCACTTTGACTCAAAGTAGTAGTACCTGTTAGGGACTACTCTATGGATGAAATAAATCTATTAAAAACTCTTTCGCATTCGATAGAATCGTGTGCGCAAAAAAAAAAGATCTCTTAATAAATTACTACACAAAAATGTAAATCGGAACGTGAAATGAACACAATTCTCTAACTTCTATGTATAAGATAACCTTAGGTGGGCTGGTGTCTCGTTAAAATCAATCAATCAATCAAGCAATTATAGCCAATGAGAAAAAACAAAGAAAGTTTTGTTCAAAAGTTATAAAACCAATAAATACTCTACGTAATAGAATAACAATCATAATTTTTTTCAGATTTTTGTGAAAAAACGTGACGAATTGTAACTTTTGTCTTTTTTTATTACTTTACATTGTTTTCAGTTTTCGTAGTAAATCAATTTTTCGTTGCCAGTGGCTATCTTTTCAGGAAATTGATTTTTCCGGGGGGGGGGATAAAAAAAAAAGAAAAAAAAAAGAAATTAAATGATGTTCATTTTTGTTCATATGAAAAAAAAATTTTTTGATTCTGAAATGTTTGTAAGTCATTAAATAAAATATATACCATTGTTTAATTATTGTAAGTTTCCATGTTTTATTGATTGACACATTGACTGATTTTAACAGCATGTCAACAAGTATAGGTTTATTTTCAGCCTCTAAAGATTGAGGAATCGCGTTCATTGGACGTTCAAATTTACATCTTTTGTATAGCTGATTTTACGATTTTTTTTTGCACTTTAGTTTGGTTTGGTTTCTTTGTTCAGTGGCATATCAAACTTCGAGGGTTATTTCATGCCAAAGCCTTCCCTGTAGTGGTACTATTTAGTCCATAGCTGGGAGAATAAGGAGGTTCTTTTCTTTCCCAAGGGTATCGTCCGAAAGTGAACGTAATAGCGTAACTGAGATTCGAACTTGCGTACTACGATGCCACAGTCCAATACATTTATCACAGCATCCCGGTGACCTCTTTCTTTGTACATAGTTCTTTTGATTAGTTTTTTGTTTTAATGGCATATCAAACTTCGTGAGTTATTTAATGCCAAATTCATCCTTGTGGAAGAACAGCACTGATGCTATTAAGCATATAGTTGGGGTATAAGAGGGTTCATGCCTTTCCCAAAGGGGTTTCTATTCAATACAAATAATTTTCAAACTGATCTATTTGACCCATAGATTGGGCCTTAACAGGTATTCTCACTCTGAGTCTGTGGACCTGAGAGTAATGAAAATAAAGGGATGCTCCGAATCCCCTTGATTTGAAGAACTCGAGCCTCACCATCAGATGCAATTAAGTGTCATATCTAAGACAATTCTTGCTCCGTTGGCTTGGGCTGTAAAATACATCGACTGCATCTATGCAGAGGGGTAATACCCCCCCCAAATAAAACGAGTGTCTTGGATATGATATTAAATCATTTGATGGCGAGACTCAAGCCTTGTAGCTTTTGGGAATGTGGAGTACCCATTCAGTACTATTGCTCTCTGGTCCACTCTGATCCGGAGTGGTAGCACTTGATAGGGTTTTATGAATGGGTCAAATAGAACAAACTGTCTGTGCAAATAAATAACTGATGTTAAATTGTGACTGTTATAAAGAAAGCTATGGGTAATAGTAGGACGGACTAGGTTCTTCAGCCTTGATGAGGAAACTAGTCTAGGAGAAGGAAAAATCTGAATTCAAACCTGTTAAACTCTGCTTAAAAATTGACCTTGTGTCATATCCTGCCCGAGCGGAGGGGTTGGTAAATATGGTTATAAAGAAAGATTTGAAACCATTCAACACTGTGCAAAGAGAGCTCAGGATCGTTTCAGAATGTTATCTACAAAATGTGTCTACAAATCATATATATTTGAAATATATGTATAAAGAGGATTTGGCATTAAATAACCTATAACGGTTGATATACCATAAAACCAACCAAATCAAAAAAGACAATTCTGAGCTCTGCAGACAGTTGTTTTGCTTGTTGTAAATTTTCATAAAAAATTTCCCTCCAATTCATCATTTATATGTTTAAAGGAGTCGCCTCTGTTTTCGTATGTACGTGACAACTTCTCAGAAATGAGGTGTCATTGAACATTAAAATCGAGCAAACAATTTAATATGTTTATGATAAAGAAAAGTACAAAATGTAGTTTTTGATTTTTACTGGTTTAATGATATAATTCAACGAGTAAAAATCAATCGATTTGTGAAACTCTTCACAGCTCTTCATAAATGACTATAAAAAAGTAAGTGAGGACAATTTTGTTCTTCCCCAGACCCACCATGTTTGATATCTATCTAAATTCCACCCCCAAGTCATATTTGACACATCATCTTATTGTTGAGACTCATGCACGACCTTCATAAAAATGCTTGATCCCATTTTTGGGGTGCAGCAGGCGCCAAGCGTTGAATTCAACCATGCCAAGCAAGTTTTCTTGGTGGGGGAGGCCCCTAGTACCAAGTGGTTAGTATAATAAACATCCACTTGGTGAGGACGCCTTGTGTACCCCAGAAAATATGGACTTAGACTGACCATGCTTAAATATTACACAAATTTCATTGGCAAAATGGTCCGGGAGACCAGGTTTCAATCCCAGGTCGAGTCATACCAAAGACTCAAAATATGGTACTTGATGCCGCCTTGCTTAACACCCAGCATAATAAGGTAAGGATCAGGAGTTAAGTGGAGCCATCCAGGGAATGAAGTAGCGCCCTCCTCTACACCTCGGTCTGGCAGTTATTGAAAAGGGAGCCTTCAGTTCACCCTCGACTAAGGTCACCAACTTACTTAATTTAGAACTAATTGTAAAAAAAAAATATTAATTTTTTTAAGAACGAAGAAAAAAATTGCGAAAGTATTTCAAACCAAGGAGTACGTTTTAAAATAATACTATTTTAGATGTAAACAAAAACACCAGTCGTAAAACCAAAAATTTTACATTTTGTACCCTGCACAAACAATTACGGACTCGGACTACGCCGATGACATAGCGCTTCTGGACAATACGCCCGACCATACTGAAACCCTGCTCTATAGTCTGGAACGAGCAGCACCAGGCATAGGCCTCCATGTAAATGCACACAAGGGGGAATATATGTGCTTTAATCAAAGAGGCAACATCTCCACACTAAATGGTAGCTCTCTGAAACTAGTTGACAAGTTCACCTACCGAGGAAGCAGTGTCTCATTAACCTAAAAAGACATCGACACGCGACTAGCAAAGGTATGGACAGCTAACAATAGACTATCGGTCATATGGAAGTAAGACCTGACCGATAAAATTAAACGTGGTTTTTTTCCAAGCAGCAATCGTGTCGATACTACTGTATGGACTACATGGACACTACCAAAACGTATGGAGAAAAAGCTTGACGCCAACAACACAAGAATGCTACGATCAATATTCAACAAGTCCTGGAGGCAGCACCCCGCAAAGCAGCAACTGTACGGCCACTGAACAACCATCACGAAAACTATCCAAGTTAGAAGAACCAGACATGCAGGACACTGCTGGAGAAGTAGGGACGAATTCATAAGTGATGTACTCCTGTGGACCCCTTTATTTGGACGAGCAAAGGCGGGAGGACTAGCTGAACCTACATGCAACAGCTCCGTACCGAGACAGGATGTAGCCTTGAAGACCTACCGGAAGCGATGGACGATAGAGAAGGATGATGGGAGAGGGCCCAGGGATATCCGTGCTGATGGCGCGACATTATGATGAATTGTTAGCTTGAATTTACTAATAACATTTCATTTTTAGAAGCTAAATAAATAAAAATTAAACGAAAACATTTTTTATCGATAAACCTGACCGATTTTTATCGATAGACCTGACCGATAGAATGAAACGCAGTTTCTTCCAGGCAGCGGTCGTATCGATACTGCTATATGGATGCACTACTACTAACCGGCTGAAGAAGAAGCTAGACGGCAATTACACAAGAATGTTGCGAGCAATATTGAACAAGTCCTGGCGACAACACCCCACAAGGCCCCAACTATACGGCCACCTGCCTCCCATCACGAAATCTATCCAAGTTAAACGAACCAGACACGCAGGACACTGCTGGAGAAGCAAGGACGAGCTCATAAGTGATGTACTCCTATGGACCTTCGCATATGGCCTAGCAAAAGCAGGACGACCAGCTCGATCATACATACAGCAGCTATGTGAGGATACGGGATGTAGCCCTGAAGACCTGCCAGAGGCGATGAATGATAGGGAGAAGTTGCGAGAGAGGGTCAGGGATATCTGTGCTAGCGGCACGACATGATGATGATGATGATTAATACGCAAAATTTTCCACCTAAAAATCAGGACATTTTTGATTCTAAGTTTCTTTTTATTGTTAGATTTTTATCAGGTAAAAATGAAGATAAATTAAACGAATTCATGTTCATCAGTGAAACCCAACAGAAAATTAAAATTGAATCAATTTTTTTGTCATATTTAAAAAAAAGAAGCTTTTAGAAAAATAAAATCATTGTAATGCTTGGGCTTACATTTTTAAAAATATCATTTTTGAATGTAAAAAAAAAATCCAAAAATGAAACAATATTATTAAAGTTTTAAAAAATTAAAAAAGAAAGTTTGAATTTAAAATAAGCTGGGGTTTTTTTTCGAAAACAGTTTACAAAAAAATGTTCTGTAACTGAGCATGAATTGTATAGAGTAAAAATTTATTGGAGACCAAAAAAAAAAAAAAAATCATGAAGATATTTTAAATATTTTAAACCTTTCACCAGTATATATATATATATATATATATATATATATATATATATATATATATATATATATATATATTATTTTAAATGTAAACAAAAAACAAACATTAATAAAATAAATGAACATTTCATTTGAATTATTAGGCGAAATCTTTTTACGACAAATAAGAACACATCTTTAATCCTTAGCTTACACTTCCCTCTTCCTTCCTTCTATCTTCCTCACTATTCGTTGCATGCCTCACCAAACAAGCGAGTATGGCTCGTGGCCTTTTTAAGGTGGTTCCTGGCGCAGTTCCATTGCCCAGACACGCCCTGCAGCTCCAAAAATGCCTCGGGTCTCGTTGGCATTCCCTTAGAAAAGGGGCGCCTCCGGTACCAGGCAATAAACCTAGCCCCTCCTAGGAGATTTAGAGCCTGGTTGGACCGCCCCCTGAGGCTCGAGGATGGTCGGCCGCGTGACTTGAATGCTGAGCTTCCACAGTACCCACGTCAGACAGCCTCGACTGAGTAACCACCACCGTCAGAGACAGTTTTTTGTTTTTTTTTTACTTTGATCATAGATAGGTTGTCGAATCAACCGAAAAGGACATCGAAACGAGGTTAACGAAAGCATGGACAGCTATCAATAGGCTATCGATTATATGGAAATCAGACCTAACCGATAAAATGAAACGCAGTTTCTTCCAGGCAGCGGTCACATCGATACTGCTATATGGATGCACTACATGGATGCTAACAAAACGACTGGAGAAGAAGCTTGATGGCAATTACACAAGAATGCTGCGTGCAATCCTGAACAAGTCCTGGCAGCAACACCTCACAAGACACCAACTGTACGGCCACCTACCCCCTATCACGAAAACTCTCCAAGTTAGACGAACCAGACATGCAGGACACTGCTGGAGAAGCAGAGATGAACTCATAAGAGATGTACTCTTATGGATCCCCACTCATGGCCGCGCAAAAGCAGGACGACCAGCTCGAACGTACATTCAGCAGCTATGTGAGGATACAGGATGTTGTCCTGAAGACCTACCTAGGGCGATGAACGATAGGGAGGAGTGGAGAGAGAGGGTCAGGGATATCCGTGCTACCAGCGCGATATGATGATGATGATGACTATGATGTGATATCTGAAAAAAATATGCGAACATTTTTTTATTGTTTGGAGTTTACATTTCTTCTCTAGATTGAGTTTACGTCTTTCTTCTAATTACTAACGCTTAGTAGGACTGAATGTGTCGGTAAAATATACAAGGAATATGGACCATAGTCCTCAAATTGATGATAAGCAATTTAAAGGGAACAAGATTCTGAATTTAAAAAAAACAAAAAACAAATGAAAACTCTAAATCAGAACGAACAAAAAGAACACATACAAGAAAATAAAATCTAAATTTTAAAATGAATTGATTTTTTTTATCTTTTATTTAATGGTTGGTAAATTTTCAATAAAAATGTCGGTAAAAATAATTCAATTTTAAAAATATTTTCTTTATTTTTCCCAAACGAATCTTTGCATTAATATCCATGAATTTTCTTCTTTTTTTAATTATGAATACAAAATTGCTAAGAAAAAATAAAATAGAAATAATCGAAATCTGAGTCTCTCTTTTGTTGATTAAATAAATAATTTGTTGCTAAATTTGTTTCTCAAATGAGCAATAATTAAAATATTTAATTATGGACTGCGAATATTTTATGGAGTTCTGAATTAAAGTGAAAAATAAAATCATTTAAACATTTAGTAAAGAATTAATTTTTTTTACTGTCTAAATTTTGGTTACTCAAGTAAACAGGACAAATTATTTCATTTTTACAATTTAAAAAATGCATATATGATTGAAATTTTTATAAATTTTCCAGCCATTTCAAGTAACATGATTTTTCTATAGTAAAATCATAGTATGGTTTGGTTTCTTCTGTTTAATGGCATATCAACATTTGTAGGTTATTTATTACCAAAGCTATCCATCTAGAAAAACAGTAGTGATATTATTTTAACCATAGCTGGGAAGGTAAGGGGATTCATACCTTTCCCAAGGGTATTTGTCCGAAAGTGAACGTAATAGTTTGACTGGTGTTCTAACTCGCTTTAACCGTTACTCTACGAGGACGCCCCGTCATAATATCAAAGATTCATTTTGAATATTTCAAGTAATGTCATTCTCAATACAGAGTTTAGAGTAGAGATAAACACTTGAAGTTTATTAAGGCTTTCATCGGCACCAGGTGTTCCAATATAAGTGTGTACAAACTACAGATGTTGATAGAGGATTTTTTGTTTTATGGCATATCAACCATCGCAAATTATTTGATGCCAAATCCGTCCTTGTAGAAGGACAGTATACAGCTGTTGAGAAAACATTAAGCGAGATGAATCCTGTTACTATGGAGTAAAACAATCTGTAGTTTGAAGGTGACAAATCTTTAACATACATTATTCGTAAAATTAGTTTCTGTACCAGGAACAGGTTTCTTTGCAGCTTTGATTTTTACCACACACAGTGGTTATTATACAGAAAAAAATCTTTGATTAACTGTCGTGCATTGTCGGTGAGGATAAGAATACGATAACTGCATCTCCTCCAGACGGGTAAAATCCTCGCCCCCCCACCACAAGAGGTCCCTAGGTATAAACCTAACCTGCTTCTGGTGGTTGGGATCCAGTTCTGAAGCTCTTGGAAGTGGGAAGTACGCCTTCATTGTCATTACTCCCAGATCCACTCTGACCCGGTGCAGTAGTATCTGTTACGGTTCAATCTATTGGTCAAATAGATTTACTTTAAAAATTATTCATGTTCGATAGGACCATGTGCAAAAAAAACCCTCTTCGGAAACAATTACTCAGAAAATTGAAATATAAACATACAATGAACGCAATTCCCGAACTTTTAAGCATAAAACTAATCAATTAATTGATCAATTAATCAATCTCTCGTATAGAAAGTAACGTTTCTCTTCTAGTGTATTTTTCAAACTGTAAGTCTTCAGGATTTGAACCTCATCTTTAGATTGTTTAGTGACATATCCAGGACAGCCATAAGGTGTGGGCGTCTAACTTCTCCACAGAAATGCAGTCGGCGTATTTTATATCGCCAGCCAATTGGGCAGAGAGAGAGGGAGAGAGAGAAAGAGGGAGAGAGAGAGAGAGAGAGAGAGTCAATAGAATCCATGCTATCAATTCGACTTGATGATGAAGATAATGGTGAGGATAGTGACGAAGAGAAAACGTATGTAAACCTTGATAATTGCTTTTGTACGTTGACTAGGAACTTATCTTCAGATCGATGAGAAAACAAAATAATTAGACCGTAACCTGTTTTTGTCGTGTAGCATGTCTTGGGGTCAGAGTAGTCTAATAGAACCCATTCCTCTCCTGGTCAGTTTTCTTTCTCTAATAACTGTTACGATACCAAGATTAAAGAGTCAGTCTCTCCTACTATTTACCGTATGTCTAGAGAAAGAAAAGTTGTATTCATGCCTTTCACAGGAGTACTAGCGCTGTGAAATGCAGCCAGCCTCGTTCGGGAATTGAATTTGGGTCACCGGATTCAACTTCTAAGGATGCTAACTGTTACGTCCAGAGCACCTCCGTAAGAAAAGAAGTTTGAATTAAATTGAATTAAAACAATTCTATTCTGTCTTATTTGAATTATCCACCTTCTTTGATAACTTTTCCAACAGAGGGACAAAAATCTGATCAACACTAAAAAGTTATTAATAAGAAAAGTGGAATTGCAATTTAATCAAATCCTTTTTTATTGAGCAATGATTATAAAACCAGTATTGCTTGTCGATTCTATTCAGAGTTCGATCATTTGGCTCACTAAACACACAAATACTTGAAATCATATGTCAGACAAACTGAATAAACATTATTAAATGCCTCTCAAAGAAGTATTTGTTATCATGCTAGTCTCATAAATTATTAATACTGTAAAAAGTAAAAAAAACTGGTGATCGTAGTCGAGAGCGAGCCAAAGGCTCCCTTTTCGATAGCTACTACACGAGGTTGTAGTGGAGGGCGTTACTATTTTCCCTATATTACTCCACTTTACCCTTGATACCTACCTTATAATGCTGAGTGTTAAGCAAGGAGGCATCAAGTACCAGTTTTTGAGTCTTTGGTACGACTCGGCCAGGGATTGAACCCAGGTCTCCCTGGCTATTGGTGAACACTAACCATCGTGCCAACGGTTCGTTCATTCTAATGGTCTTATGCCTGACGAAGTCCAGCTTAGTATACAACACTCATCATCATCATCATATCGCGCTAAGCAAGCCCTGTAACTTTCACTGACTATGGCTGTTGGACTGATTTAATTTGCATTGAATGCTCTCTACCACTAACCTTGTACTATATCAAAGAAAATTTACCAAATAACGATTTGAAATTATTTTCACAATAAAAAATAAATGATTCAGTCGGAATTCTTAATGAGAAAATAAACAACGTGAATATAACTGCAGGGCATTTTTTTGAATATCAAAAAAAAGAAAAAGAATAACTTTAATCATTGCAGTCCAATTATTTCAGAATCAATTTTTGTCGAGGCGAGAAAAAATGTGATGCCGAACAAGATTATCCAGATTTTCAGCCCTGTAACTTAAATTGGTTCGAAATATTTGATTTGAAAGTAATGGAGGAGATACTTTTTCCAGTAGGTAATACGACTCTCTCTGTCAGATTGTTTGTCTTTGTCATTCTCTTGCTTTCTCTCTCTTTGTTTTTCCCTGATTCTTTGTGTCTCTCTGTTTCACTCTCTCTGTATTTTTATATACATACACGCGCTCGTGCGCAAGCAATCAAACAAGCATATATATATATTTGTTTATATATGAGTGTATGTGTACGTGGAGAGAGAGAGAGAGAGAGAGAGAGAGAGAGAGAGAGAGAGAGAGAGAGAGAGTATGAAATAAAAGTTAATGGGCGCTTCATTTATCTGAAATAATTATTGACGCCCCTATTACTTCGTCCTCTCAATCTCCCTCTGTCTCTTTCTATCTCTCTATCTTTGTCTCTGTTCCTGTCTGTCTGACAATCTGTCTCTCTCTGTCGCTCTGTCTCTGTCTCTCTTTCTATATATATATACATATATATTATAAAGAATAAAAAACCTTATTTTCATCGATTATATAGATATACGCAGATGCATGCTTGCCCCCTCATATATATATATATATATATATAAGGTTTAGTCTCAGTTGTACGACCGCTAAAGTGTTGGACCATAGCCTCGTATTATATATTTACTACCTCCTCCACACAAGCCGGATGCGACGCAAGGTCAATTTTTAAGCGGAGTTTAACAGGTATTAATGTAAAGTTTTCCTTTTACTTGACCTGGCCAAGTCAGCTGGAGCTATAGAACACACCGTTTGCCTCCCTGCAGAGGGGTAAGACACCCCTAACAAGTGTCTTGTACATGACACTAAACAACCCGATGGTTAGGTTCCAGTAATGTTGGAGCATTGGGTAATGTAGAGTACCCATTTATTGCTCTTGCTCCCAGGTCCACATTGGCCCAGAGTAGTAGCACCGTGTATTTATGCTAAACTGAATTGTTTGAAATAGAACTATTTGTACAATTAACTATGTGTAAGCAATAACTGTACTTATGCTAAATTGAACTTCTTGACATTTAAAATGTGTATTTATGCTAAACTGAATTGGTTGAAATAGAACTGTTTAATTGAATTGTTAGTGATACATAGCAATACTTGGAACCATTTAAATTTGCTGGCATGCTAAACTGGATTGTTTGAAATAGGACTATTTGATCGTTTAACTGTGTATAAACAAAAAACTGTACTTAGCTAAAGTGAAGTGTTTGAAATTGAACTGTTTTTGACATTTTAAACTGTGCACTTAAGTTAAACTGAATTGTTTGAAATAATACTGTTCCTATGTATAAAAATGTAATTGGCATTAAATAACCTACAATGGTTGATATGCCATAAAGTACAACTTCTCCAAGACAGAGTGCCATACCCTGGATAAAGAGCCAAATGTGCCCCACTGTCGTACCCATAGCTGGAAGAAGAATTGGTTGATTCTTATCTTTCCAAAGGGTATTAACGCTATGTGAAATGCAAACAGCCTCGACCAAGATTTGAACTCAGGTCACCGTGGCTACTTCCAATGACGATATCTATTGCGCCACAAGCGCATCGAAGTAAGCGAGTGCAAACTCTAGTCGCACTAATGAGTTCACCTTGGCATTAAATAACCCACGAAGTTTGATATGCCATCCAAGAAAGAAACCAATCCACACACACACACACACACACACACACACACACACACACACATATATATGTTTTTTCCATCTCTACTGATAATTTTCTTAATTGAAATCGGTAATTATATATTTGAAATTGCTCATAAACTTCCTAATTGATTTTTTTTATAAAACAAATCGATTATTGATTTTAAACCCACATGCAAATCAGAATTTGAACAGTCCCAATGAATGCATCATAAATACGTATATAGGTATGAATAAACAGACCCCAGTGAAGTGAAATCAAGAGTCTGATACACACACACACACACACACACACACACACACACACACACACACACACACACATATATATATATATATATATATATATATATATATATATATATATATATATATCATTGATAGAACGTATTTATTTACGTTAGCATAGCGTATACATAGATTCAACGGTGCTTGGTGACAGTCAGTTTCTCAACTCTGCATTCGTCTGACGAACGCATTGGCAAGAAACTGAATCACCAAGCACCATTGTCTCCATCGCTGAGCTATCCAAACTCCTCTATATGTAATTGTGCGTATATATATATATATATATATATATATATATATATATATATATATATATATATATATATATATATATATATATGCGTGTGTGTGTGTGTGTGTGTGTGTGTGTGTGTGTGTGTGTGTTGAAAAAGAGAAAGGAAAGGAGAGAGGAAGAAAAGAAGCAGGGATTGGTTATTTGTTCCATGGTCAGGTTTCGATGATATAAACTGATATCCACCCAACACCGAATTTATTAGTTCAAGAAGGTGGTTAGATACCCTGCATGATGAAAAATAAGATCTGTCAATGAGCGGAGGAAGACGATTGTCCTTCATATGACACTAAACAATCTGATGGTGAGGCTCCAGTAATGCTGACGCTTTGAGGAATGCGGAGTACCTCTTCATTGCCATCGCTCACAGGTCCAGTCTGGTCCGGAATGGTCGCACCTGATTGGGCCCTAACTGTGGGTTAAATAGAATTAAACTGCATACGTATGCTAAACTGAATTGTTTGTATTAGAACTGTTAGGTAAAACTGAATAGCTTGAAATAGAAATGTTTTTTTTTTACTATTAAACTGTGTACTTACATTTTAACTGCGTACTGAAGCTAAACTAAATTGTTTGAAATAGAACTCTTTGACTAAACTGAATAACTTAAAATAGAAATCTTTTTGACAATTAAACTGTGTACTCATGCTAAACTGAATTGTTTGAAATAGAACTGACTATTTGTATAAAAATGAATTTGGCGTTAAATAATCTACAAAGGTTGATATGCCATAAAACTCAACCAAACAACCAACCAATTATATAATGCTAAAGCCATATTTTAGACGAGTTGGTTTGGTGTAGTTTCTTTTTGTAAAGGCATATCCATTCTTAAGGCCAAAGTCATCCTTGTAGAAGAACGGTAGTGAGAATATTCAACCCATAACTGGCTATGTGGCTAAAAGAGATCATATCTCGTCCAAGGGTATTAAGCCGAAAGTGATCGTAACAACGTGACTAGAATTCGAACTCGCCACGATATCACAGCCCAGGACATTAGCCATTACGTTAGGGGACTTTCCTCGTAGCATACTTGAGTCAAGATCTTTCTCAAGATATCTTGCAATGGAACAGGAGACATAGAACTCAGTTTGCAGTGGGCCCTATCGGCTGGGGCAGTAGAATACACCGACTGCATCTCTGCAGAGGGGTAAAACTCTCCCAATGAGTATCCTTGATATGACACTAAAGAATCTGATGGTGAGGCTCCAGTAATGCTGGAGTTTTGGGGAATTCGGAATACCCCTTCATTACCCTCGATCATAGGTCCACTCTTGCCCAGAGTGTTGGCATTTGAAAGGGTCCGATCTATGGGTCAAACACAACTAAACTGTACACTGATACTAAGCGGAATTGTTTCAAGCAGAACTGTGTTTGAGATGTCAACAGTCCACTTACATTAAACTAAACCGTTTGAAATAGAACTGTTCATATGTATACAAATGGATTTGGTATTAATTAACCTACTATGGTTGATGTGCCATTAAACTAAACCCAACCAAATCAGTTTACTTCTCTTGTCAAAATCTTTGTTCT